>ML421396.1:106670-149589 GCA_005239525.1 Nicotiana knightiana | reverse complement strand
ATTAAATAAAATCTACTAAGTGTAAGATAAAAGTTTAAAACATCAATATTAGGCCTAAAAGAATATTTCTACTAAAATAGTATAACATTTTAGTGTGGTAAAAAATTAGTTGTTCACATTTATGAACACGAGATATTTCGTGCACCGAACTGCCTTTTTTATATTCCAATGCTGACCAAATTGAAATTCACATATGGAGTTTCCGGAGAAGAGGGAAGCTATTGATGTAACATTTGAAAGGGGCAGATGAATATGCAGTTTTAGCATTTATGATTTTAGTTTAATGTTTGAAAAGGAAAGGTCAATCGTATATAGAATTCTATGAAAAAATCGGTTACCAACTTAAGTGGTCCATACAATTTCTTTTTGTAACATTAGTTCCATCACAAATAATTTGAACTTATTCTATTTATCTCAAATTTAAATAAAAAAATTTAAAAAACGAATACAAGGCCAACTTCGGGAGAAATTAAAAAATAGTCAGATTTAAAAATGGTCATTCAAAAATAGCCATTGTTTGAAAAATAATCGAAATTTAACCATTTTTTATGTAAAGATAAATCTGAACGAAAATAATGTTCAAAATCCAGAAAATATTCCAGCATAATATGTTGCTGAAAGTTCATACACAGATGCTCTAATCTCTAGTATATTATACTGGAACTTTCCCCGTGTTAGAGATCCAGCATAATATGCTGGAAGTTCATACACATGCGCACCGATCTCCAATATATTATGCTGGAACTTTTCATGTTGCAGCAAAATAGAAGCTATTTTTCAATGATTTTGTAAATTCTAGCTATTTTTGAATGATAAATCCAAAAAAATGTCTAACCCGTACTATTTTAAGGCCAACTTCTAAATACAAGGCCACAAAATTGGCCTCCAATAGTCCAATTAAACCCGAATTATTTGCACCCGTAGCCGGTTTTATATGGCCATTTAAGTTATATTCGGCGCTTTCACATTATTTTAACTAATTGCCAGTGTTTGCAAATTTCAGGCAAAAGCATATTTGTTGTTGGCAAGCCAAACTTCAGGAAAAAAATGTGAAAAGTTTGCTTGCGCAAGTAATGCGCAAAATCCAGGCAAATTTTATAACTTCGGATACAAATTTTAACAACTTTGGTCACGTATGGCGGACGTGTCACGTATGGCGGGCGTTGTTTCCGAAGTGACTAATAGCATGTCTGGCCAAGATTTTAAAATTTGCTTATTTTACAACAACAATAACAATAACGATCTAGTAAAATCTTATATGATACAACTTAGATGAAGTCGATGAATTTAGTCAATCTAGGAGCTAAGCTCGAAGAAGGTGATAGCTAGTCAAGCAATGAAATGTGAGAGTTTAGCTAAGAAGAAAGAATTTAGGAAGAAGAAAGTATATTGATCATTTCAAAAGTGTCAATCTATTACAGTTCACCCATCTATATGGAATTCAAAAGAAGATTCTAGAACTAACTAACTTTAACTACCTTCTAACTAACTTGTAACTAACTTTGTCACGTCAGCAGCCAGCTAGGACAAGTTAGTTATTTTCGTTTCTTCTTTTTACTGTTTTTGCTCCTCTTCTTCTAACTTGTATCAATACCTCCCCCTCAAGGTAATACTTGACCTCAAGGATTAAAATTGGGATATCTTGTCTGAAGTTCCTGCAAATACTCCCAAGTAGCAGAATCAGCCTCTAAGCCTGACCATTTGACCTTCACTTGGCACACAACTTTATTTCCCTTTTTAACCAACCTTCTTGCCAAGATTGCTTCTGGTTGAGGACAATGAGGACTAGAGAGATGAAGTATATGCGGATGGTTGATAACAGTAGGTACTTTATGACACTTCTTCAATTGTGAAACATGGAAAGTGGGATGAACAAGTACATCAGCATGCATGAGCAATCTGTATGCTACTGATCCCACCTTTGCAGCAATAGAATAAGGTCCATAATACTTGGCAGCAATCTTGTTGAAAGGTCGGGTTGCTACTGAGATTTGTCTATAAGGTTGCAGCTTAAGATACACCCAATCACCCTCTTCAAAGGACCTATCATACTTGTGTTTGTTAGCTGTATCCATCATCCTTTGTTGAGCTCTATCCAAATGGAACTTCAGCAACTGAATAATAGCCTCACGTGCCTCCAAAGTTCTATCAACCATTTCCACATCTGTATCACCACTCAGATAAGGCAAATGAATACGAGGTTTCTGACCATATAAGGCTTCATAGGGAGTACATTTAATACTGGAATGATAGGTAGTATTATACCACCATTCTGCTATCGGACGATACTTGGACCGATCCTTAGGACTATCTGAGCAGAAACACCTCAAATAGGTCTCTAAGGTTCTGTTCACCACCTCTGATTGGCCATCTGTCTGAGGATAGTATGTTGTAGATCTTTGCAATTGTACACCTTGAAGAGAAAAAAGTTCTTGCCATAAGGAACTCAAGAAGATTGGATCTTTATTACTAGTTATAGTGAGGGGCATACCATGTAGCTTAAAGATTGGTCCAGGAAACTTTGGGCTACTGTTTGAGCATTATAAGGATGCTGCAAACTTAAGAAGTGCCCAGATTTGGTTAATCTGTCTACAACTACCAAAATAACCTCATTACCATGTGATTTTGGAAGACCTTCAATAAAATCCAAACAAATATCAGTCCATACCCTTGTAGGAATAGGTAAAGGATGTATCCATCCAGGTGAAGCAGCAACATCATACTTATGCCTTTGATCACACATGTTGATGAAATCTCGAACATCTGTTACAAGAGACTTCTAATAGAATAGGGACTGCAACCTTTTAATAGTGGCATCCATACCAGAATGCCCACCTTGTGTAGTGCTGTGCCACAAGGTAATAATGTGCTTCCTCAATTGTTGATCATTGCCAATAACCAAACTGCCTTTCCACCTGAGTTGGTTGTTGAACCAAGTATACAACTTATGAGGTTGAGTCTGCAATTTGGTTATCAATTCCTGTAGGTCAGAATCCTCTCTCCATGAGGATTGGATTTGTGTAAAGATGGACTCATGAGGAGTCAATAATGAGACAGCTAATAATTCAGCATCTGGCTTCCTTGACAAAGCATTTGCAGCCTTCTGACCCCTTTTTGTACTCAATAGTGAAATGCAAGGCCATTAACTTGCAGATGTCAGCAACCTGAAAATCGGTATGCATTTGCTGCTCTAACAAATGCTTTAAGGCCTTTTGATCTGTCTTCACTATGAAATGATTTCCCATTATATAGCGTGACCACTTAGTGACAGCAAAAGTGAGGGCAAGCAGTTCCCTATCATAGACTGATAGAGTCTGATGCATGGGAGCTAAGGATTTGCTTATATAAGCAATAGGATGTCCCTGTTGCATCAGTACAACACCTATCCCTTTTCCACTAGCATCTGTCACTACTGTGAAAGGTTTAGCATAATCTGGCATAGCTAACACACGAGCTGAAACTAAGGCATGCTTTAAAGCATTAAAACCAGCAGTAGCTTCATCATTCCACATAAAACTATCCTTCTTCAATAAATCATGAAGTGGTCTGCATATACTCCCAAAACCCTGAATAAACCTTCTGTAATAGCCTGCAAGGCCCAAGAATCCCCTCAGTTGTTTAATGTTTACTGGTATAGGCCATTCTTGTACAACAACAATCTTCTTTGGATCTGTAGGACATTCCTTCAGCACTGATAAAATGACCAAGGTACTCCACCTTAGCTACCCCAAAAGCACACTTTGACATTTTAGCATACAACTGATGCTGATTCATCAGTTCTAATACAGCTCTCACATGATCCACATGAGCAACTATATTCTTGCTATAGATCAAAATATCATAAAAAAACACCAACACTGACTTCCTTAATAAGGTCTTGAAAACAACATTCATCAAACTTTGGAAGGAAGAAGGAGCATTTGTTAATCCAAAAAGGCATAACCAAGAATTCATAATGCCCCTCATGAGTCCTAAATGCAGTTATATTGATATCCCCTTCAGCCATTCTCAACTGGTGATAACCAGCTCTAAGGTCTATTTTTGAAAAGACCTCAGCTCCATGTAAATCATCCAATAAGTCTTCAATCATAGGAATAGGGAACTTATCCTTTATGGTCATCTGATTAAGACTCCTATAGTCCACACAAATCCTCCAACTACCATCCTTCTTTCCCACCAATACTACTGGAGAAGCGTAGGGACTAGTACTGTGCTGAATCACTCCTTGGTCCAAAATTTCTTGTACCAGCTTCTCAATTATGTCCTTCTTAATCCCAGGGTATCTATAAGGCCTCTTATTCACAGTATTAGAAGCTTCCTTAAGAGGAATTTTGTGATCAAAAGATCCCCTATGAGGTGGTAATGTAGTAGGTGGTTCAAATACCCTTGCATACTACTTAATAAGAGTTGCTAATTCTGGCAATGGATCAGCTCTTGGCATAGCCTGTATGTTGTGACAGTAAGTACTACTGGCTTCACTAGCTAAAGACATCATGAAAAATTGTGCTTCATCTCCATCCTTCTTGACCAAACTCTTGACTTTGGCAGCCTTAAGTTGGTCATTAGCACCCCTCAAAACATGCTTCTTTCCTTGATATATGAATTCAATTGTCCTCTTTTTGAAATCAAACAGTATCCTCCCTAAGGTATTTAACCATTGAACCCCCAACACAATATCTATATTTCCCAATGGAAAGAGTAAAAAGTCAGAAGAGAAAGTGGTACCTTGCAGTAGCCATTTCATATCCTTGTAAACTGAGGCAGTTTGCACCTTTCTACCATCTGCTACACTAACAGATTGCCTCTGAATTGAACAAGCTTTGCAATCCAATTTAGCAGCTATTGTCTTATCAATAAAATTGTGAGTACTCCCAGTGTCTATCAACACCTGCAATGGCCTTTTCTCATGGTAACCAGTGACTCGTATGGTCTGGTAACCTGCTGCACCCGTGAAAGCTTGTAATGATATAGCCATAAATTCAGTTGAATCCCCCATAACTTCAGATATCATCTCTGCTTCCTCCACATCTAAATCTTCACTATGTTACCTCCACCAAGTATAGTTGTTTGTTTCTCCTACACTTGTGGCATGGTATATACTTCTCATTACAAAAAAAATATAGACCCTTCGATCTTTTCTCATCCATTTCAGCTGCACTCAGCCTCCTTCCAGAAAGTCTGTTGTTTTTTGGAAGGTTAGGTTCGAAAGACTTTTTGATAGTGGAGTTTGGTATTTGGCTCTTTGGGTTATACTGGAGTTTGATGTGATTGGGATTAGGTAAAAGACCAGAACTATTACTCACTCTAGTCTTAATTCCCCAGGACTCAGCCTAAGCCTCAAACACTTCTTCTTGCAGCCTCGCAATTTTGTAAGCATGTAACAAGGTTTTGGGAGATTGGATTCTCACAACTTTGTTCAATTCTGGTTTTAAGGCCCCTAAGAAACAACTGATTGCATTTTCATTAGACAGATTAACACCAGTTAATAGCCTATCAAATTCTGCTTGGTAATCTCTAATATTACCAATTTGTTGCAGATTTTTCAATGCCTCCATATGATCTTCAAACCCCTCTCCAAATCTTTCATTCAATGCTAACACATACTCAGTCCACGTAGGTTCTAACACAGAATTCCTAGATCTCATATATGATTTATGCTAAGCAATGGCCTCTCCATCAAAATGAATGGAGTCCACCTTAACTCTTTTATCAAAAGCTATTTCATCCATAGAGAAGAATTGATCAACCTTATACAATCATTTTTTTAAGTCTTGACCAGAAAATCAAGGGAATTATAGTTTAGAGTATCGAGTGAAATAGTTACCATTATGATTTGCACCTTGATGAGCTTCTATGCCCCTGCCTTCATGATGAAGCTCCATCGACCCAGTTCTAACATTCGAAGATTCAGCCCTCAATGTTTTCCTTCCCTTCCCTTTTTGATTCATTACCTCATAGGTTCCTTCAATTCCAGTAGTTCCTTGTCAGTTTGCACATTATGCCCATTAATAACCATCATCCTGTCCATCAATTTCTCCAACTGCTCCTGAATGGCAGTTAGCTTATCTTCCATTTCCTCCACAGTTTTCTCTGAATTTTTGTTGCGAGTCATGATTCCAGCTGCCAAGGATCGTGAGCTCTGATACCAATTGATACAACTTAGATGAAGTCGATGAATTTAGTTAATCTAGGAGCTAAGCTCGAAGAAGGTGATAGCTAGTCAAGCAATGAAATGCGAGAGTTTAGCTAAGAAGAAAGAATTTAGGAAGAAGAAAGTATATTGATCATTCCAAAAGTGTCAATCTATTACAATTCACCCATCTATATAAAATTCAAAAGAAGATCCTAGAACTAACTAACTTTAACTACCTTCTAACTACCTAACTAACTTGTAACTAACTCTACCACGTCAGCAGCCAGCTAGGACAAGTTAGTTATTTTCGTTTCTTCTTTTTACTGCTTTTGCTCCTCTTCTTCTAACTTGTATCACTATAAGTAGGATCTATGGAGGATAGTGCGTACGCAGGGGGGTAGAGAGACTATTTCCGATAGACCCTCGACTTAAGAAGACGAAAAAGACAATATATCAGTACTATAAATAAAAAATCATAGAAATAATTACAACATCACAAGAACCAGTAAATAGATGGAAAGCAAAAATAATAACTAGTAAATAAGGCCCGACACTATGAAAACGGAAGAGTAGTGTAAACACAACGTTGACCACTAGCAGTCTAAAACTAAATCCTATCATCCTAGCCTCACACTGGTAGACTAAATATGCTCAACTACCTCCTAACCTACAACCTTAATGCTCGACCTCCACAACTTCCTATCGAGTGCCATGTCCTCGGAGATCTGAAGCCTCGCCATATCCCACCTGGTTACCTCTCCCCAATACTTCTTAAGTCGCCCTCTACCTCGGCTCATACCCACTTACGCCAATCGCTCACACCTCCTTACCGGGGCATCCAAGCTTCTTCTTTGTACATGCCCGAACCATCTGGGTCTCGCTTCCCGCATCTTATCATCAATGGGAGCCACGCCCACCTTCTCCCGAATATCTTCATTCCTAATCTTATCCCTCATAGTGTTCCCGCACATCTACCTCAACATCCTCATTTATGCTACTTTTATCTTTTGGATATGTGAGTTCTTAACTGGCCAACACTCAGCTCTATACAACACGACCGCTCTAACCACCGCTCTATAACTTACATTTGAGTAGCAGTGACATTTTCTTGTCACACAGGACTCTATATGTTAAACTTCATTTCATCCACCCCAACCCTATACGGTGTGTGGCATTCTCTTTGATCTCCCCATCCCTCTAGATAACCGACCCAAGGTACTTGAAACTGCCTCCCTTGAAAATGACCTGCGATCCAAGCCTCATGTCCATCTCGGCACTGAACTTGTATTTAAGATATTCCGTCTTCGTCCTGAACAACTTGAAACCCTTAGACTCAAGGGCCTGTCTCTAAACTTCCAGCCTCTCGTTACTTCACGTCTCGTCAATCAGAACAATGTTATCAGCAAATAACATACACCATGACACCTTTCTTTGAATATGGTCGGTCTGTGCGTCAATCACCAAGGCAAATAGAATGGGTTGAATGCATATCCTTGGTATAACCCCATAACAACCGAAAAATGCTCAGAGTCGCCTCCCACTATCCTAAATCGAGTCTTAGCTCTATCATACATATCCTTAATCGTCCTAATGTAAGCAACCGACACATCTTTAGCCTCTAGACATCTCCAAAGAACATCTCTAAGAACCTTGTCAAACGCTTTCTCCAGATCAATAAACACCATGTGCAGATCCTTCTTCCTATCCATGTACTATTCCACCAACCTCCTAATAAGGTGGATAGTTTTCATAGTAGAACGACCTGGCATGAACCGAACTGATTATTTGATACAGACACCGTCCTCCTCACCCTCGCTTCTACCAAAAATCTGCTTATTTTGAGAAGTGTTTTTTTTAAAAGTGCTTTTTAAAAAAGAACTTTTGGTGAGAATCGGTTAGTGTTTGGCTAATTAATTTGAAAAACACTTTTGAACAGTAATTAGTGTTTGGTCAAGCTTTTGAAAACTGCTTCTAAGTGTATTTTTCTCAAAAGTGCTTTTGAGGAGAAGCTACATTTTTTTGCTTCTCAAAATCTGCTTCAACTTCTCCTCAAAATCACTTTTTTCCTTCTAAAAGCTTGGTCAAACACCTTAATTTTTGGCTGAAGGCACTTTTGACAAAAAAAAGCTTGCCAAACAGTCTATGAATTTGTAAAAATGGGGCTTTTACATCTATACTCTATTTTGGGGTCACAATTTAACCTATACCCACTTTGTAAATTTTTTTACAAACGTACCCACTTCACGATCAAATTCATATTTATCGGGTTTGAAGCTAAAAAAAAAATACCTGAAGTGAAAAAATTGCACTTCAAATGCACTTAAGGCCAAATAGGTCTGAAGTGTGGTTTCATCCCTTAAGGCTAATAAGTCTGAAGTGAAAAATTACACTTAAAATTCACTTAAGGCCAATAAGTATGAAGTGAAAAATCGCACTACATATGCACTTAAGGCCAAAAAGTCTGAAGTGCAATAAACGTTTTCATTCACTTAAGGCCAATAAGTCTGAATTGAAAATTTGCACTTCAGATGCACTTAAGGCCAATAACTTTGAAGTGAAAAATTGCACTTCAGATGCACTTAAGACCAAAAGGTCTGAAGTGCAACAAACGTTTTGCTACACTTAAGGCCAATAATTCTGAAGTGAAAAATTACACTTCAGATGCACTTAAGGCCAATAACTTTGAAGTGAAAAATTGCACTTCAGATGCACTTAAGACCAAAAGGTCTGAAGTGCAACAAACGTTTTGCTACACTTAAGGCCAATAATTCTGAAGTGAAAAATTACACTTCAGATGCACTTAAGGCCAAAAAGTCTAAAGTGCAACAAATTATGTTTTCATTCACTTAAGGCCAATAAGTCTGAAGTGAAAATTGCCCAGAAACATAAATTTGTTCTTCGAATTATAACAATCCAATATACAATTTAATACTTAAATCTACTCCAAATGAGCTCAAATATGAAACATAACCTCCAAATATTACCAGGAACAAACCTCAATCATCAATTTGTCAAAACAACAATAAATCTAATGAACCCACTTTGCAATTAAGAAAAATAAAAAGAAGAAACCCTAAGCAATAGTAAAAAGTAAAGTGTCATAACAGCTCGCCATTGTAAAACATCATAATTTATATTAAAATATATTCACAACCACCATATAAAATTGTTATCACCCGAAGAAGAAGAAGAAGAAGAAGAAGAAGAAGAAGGAGAAGAAGGAGGAGGAGAAAAAGGTAAAAATTG
Organism: Nicotiana knightiana; assembly: GCA_005239525.1. Taxonomy (NCBI): domain Eukaryota; kingdom Viridiplantae; phylum Streptophyta; class Magnoliopsida; order Solanales; family Solanaceae; genus Nicotiana; species Nicotiana knightiana. The sequence continues at coordinate 140,210 of ML421396.1, read as the reverse complement.
CACGGGGCAACCATATTTGATCGTCCCTATTTAACTTATACCCACTTTTTAAAAAAGTTTTAACTTGTACCCACTGTTTAAACAACTTCATCTCCTCCTTCGTTTTCTGAATGCTGAAGATTGAGATATAGTTAGGCGTTCTAGCTTGATGATTCATATATATCTGCTTGTCCCATTATGTTTAATTTGGTTTTATTCACAATAATTTAACCCCTTAAATATTTTAGCTTTACAGGCACATTGATTTTTGGTTCTAATTTATCTGTAGTAACTTGTTTTCATGTCAAAAATATTTTTCATTCTTTAATCTTTGAAATTAACAACATCAATCGTTGCTAATCATGATTTATTAAATTCATTGTTGTTTTAGAACTTTAGCTTCAGCAAATATAAACAAAAACTTCAGCTCCTAGAATGCTAAAGTTCAGCAGACACAAAACAAACTTCAGCTCTGAAGTTCATCACAAACAAAATAAAGCTTCAGCTAAAACATGCTGAAGTTCAGCAAATACAGAACAAAGTTTTAGCTAAAACATGCTGAAGTTTAGCAAATACAGAACAAAGCTTCAGCTAAAATGCTGAAGTTCAGCAATTACAAACAAAAATTTCAGCCAACACATGTTGTTTTATTGAACTGAAGTTTGTCATTTGCACTATGAACTGAAGTTTGCCATTTGCACTACGAACTCAAGTTTGCGTGATTGCCTTTGCAAGTCAAGCCAAACTTCATGCAAAATTATATGAAGCTTTGCTCCACTTTAGGCAAAAAAATTTGCTACTCCAGGCCCATATGTCTGAAGTTACGCGAAAAGTGGGTACGCTTGTAAGTTTTTTGTAAAGCGGGTATAAGTTAAAACGTGACCCAAAAAGCGGGTATAGATGCAAATGCCCTGAGAAAAAGGCTTGAAGTTGTTTAAAAAGTGGTACATATTTTTTTTTTTTAAAAAGCAGGTATAGATTAAATGAGAGTAACGCTCCGTATAATTTTTACTGTAAAAATGTATAAACTCAGTTGCTTTAAATGGACATCCCAAAATCGGCTATCTGCACTTTACCCAAAAGTACAATTTAAGCCCAAAATGGTGAACCTCCCAAGTCCAGACAATCTTTCAAGGGGCAACTTTCTAATGTGCAAAGACATCGTACTCAAGAAATTGTTTAAATGTTATATCATGAAACAGTTATCTTATTTTTACCTTAAAATATTTAGCTATATAGGTGTTATAATTAAAAGAATTTTTTGTGTGGCTGAGCTTATCTTCACTTTGTCTATTTGCGTAAAATGTGGTTAAACTATCTATGCTAATTTATGCAAACAAAATTATAGATTCATTGGCTATAAAGCACTGCAAATTTATAAGAAGTTTTGTAACACCAAGAAATTAAGGTATTAGGATGGTTTACTTAGTCAGGACTAATGAATAACTATACAAAACACCTCTTTTTTGTGTCTAATTTATTAATTCCACTGTCATATATGTTTGTTTATATAAAGTGGGTCCAAAACTCATGACTCATGGACAAAGTTTCTTTTGTTAGAAACATAGGCTAGTTTTGCAACTTATAGAGGTGAATAGTGCAACATGCTTGAACAAAATAATGGCTATATCTTGCAAAACTGAGTGTTGATGTCTTACTCATGTTAGACTTTGCACACACTCAATCCATAAGGTGTCATTTAATCAATGACCGTATATGGGTTGGGATCACAAGACATATAAGAAGAAATTGCAAGGTTTATAGGAAAAGAAATAAAAATGTCAATATAAACAAACCAGAAAAAGTACTTAAGGATGTGACCTAGCAATCAATGAAGTAGATAAAAATTATAAGAGACAAATTAACCCAAATAGTTGTCCATCTAATCTTCTAAACTAAAAATAGCCGACGAATATATAATATATATGTATAATTTATATATAATATTTTGTATAAATATGTATAACTCATGTATACTGGCTATAAAAAGTAAACAATAAATCTGACCGGCTATTTATGTAACAATCCCGTAGTTCAAATATCAATATCAAGACTAAACTGTGACGGATCGAGTTATCTTGTCCCCGATGCTAGTTGAAGGCTTGTTGAGTTATAGACAGGAGGACCGAATCTCTTTCACTGTAAAATTACACTATGTATATAAGGTCAAAATTGTTTTATGTATATATAGTAGATTTTGAATAATCCCCTTGATTTTTCTGATTCTAACTCTGCTATTGGCTATAGACATACAAGCATGTTAGGCTGCCTCAGATGACTATCACAAATTGAAGGCCTGAATGAGAACAGATGACAAAGATCTCTGTAGTGTTAAAGGTATGCAGCATATCAACCCTACTTTTGTTGGATTATTTGAGCCCATTCCTTGTTCTTTTGTTTGATCCATTTAGATTTTCCATGTTATAAATGTCAGAATTAAAATACAAAAATTAACTAACACTACAATCATTGATTATGGGCAATGAGTTCCTTCACTTTCCATGTTCCCCCTCTTGTTTGCATTCTCTGAGCCTTGCTAGATTTATTTCTTTTCTCACAAAAATTGTGTTTTGTTTTGCATGGACATAGAATAGTACAAGAGAAAACGTGCCGTTCCGTGAGTTCAACTGAATTCATTACCACTATTAAGAAAACGCAAATTTCCGATGGACGTTCCATTAGAAATTGGCTCGTCAGAAGGGGATTGTCAATGGAAATCCCGTTAGAAATGTTTCTGACGAGTCAATTTTTGAATACCGTCAGAAATTCGTGTTTTTTAGTAGTGTGTATTTTGCTCGAAATGTGTGTATAGGTGCAAAAATATTCACCCGAACCCCCTTCGCCAGAAAATTACATTGTATATATAGGGTAAAATATATTTTCATCTTTATTTATTATGTTTTGAATCCCCTAAGCACAACCCAGAAGCATAGCTTAGTAATCAGGGTGTTCAAAATCTTTGTAAGGTCATTGGTTCAACTCCCACTACTAAATTACACTATATATTCTGTGAGTTCAACTGAATTCATTATCACTATTGAAAAAACGCAAATTTTCTATGGACGTTCCTTTAGAAATTGGCTCGTCAGAAGGGAATTTCCAATGGAAAGCCCGTTAGAAACGTTTCTCAAGAGTCAATTTTGAAATTCCGTGAGAAATATGAGTTTTTTTAGTAGCGTGTCTTTTGCTTGAAATGTGTACGTATACGCAAAAATATGCATACATATAATATATAGGTCTATGCTCATTTTGAACCCACTGCTTTTAAATTCTGGATTCGCGGCTAAAAGATACTACTTTATATAGAGCATATATGTCTCTTTTTTCTAAGAATCTCTATTGCTTCTATCTACACAAACATAGCAATATTTGTTTTGTGAAAGAGTCAAATGGATTCTAATTCTTCCGACTATCTCCTAAACCATGCTACTCTTCCTTCTATTTATTATCAAGGCAATAGAGAGAATGGTAACTTTATTGATTTGGGACTTAGCCTTAGAGTTTTGCAGCCTGAGGCCTATTATCCATCTGTTCATGGTATGTATGTTTTTCCCCCATTTTTTCCACTTTTCCATGTTTGGCTCTTGCAATGACATTGCTTTGTCTCCTTTGAAGTTTTAGACAAAAATATTAGAAATATTAGAAGGATGAGTCGGGATTTCAACTTTATTGGTTCTGAATTTTATAACGACGAGTCAGGATTTTAACTTTATAAAAAAATTTAAATTTTAGTACGACCACTTCAAGTGATAATTAGTCTTAACGTGTACATACTGAATAATTTTTTCAATACTAATACACTGTTTGAATAAAAGCTATTCGGTTTCGGTCGAAACCTTATTTGGGCTTCTACTTCCACCCCTACGCATGTTTCCAAAATGCTACCGCACCCGTATCGGATCATCTAAAAATACATTATTGTTCGAAGATCCATTACGCACCCGATAATATTTTTGAATAGTCGGAGCAACAAAGCACATGATCATATACATCTAGGATCCGATCAAACTTATTTGCTTATTAGGTCTTTCACCATCTATAGTCAAACCTCTCTATAACAATTTCGTTTGTTCCGAATATATTTGGCTGCTAATGAAAATAGTTCCGAAAGAACTTGACTTTTATACAGAAGTGTTGTTATATAGGGATGTTGTTAGCGAGAAGTTTGACTGTATTTTTTTTCTCCCAAAAATTAAATGTGAGATTGCTCATCATTCAGTACTTACTGTTAGGTGGCTATGATGAGCTGATAGATTGGCAACATCTGCATCCCCAACTAAGGAATAATTCAAGAACAAATCAATATCCTACTAGTTTTGTGGAAAGTTATGATGATGAAGCTGAAGGAATTCAAAGCAAAGAGAGTTGGGCTTATGTGAAAGTAAACATGGATAGAGTTATTGTTGGCAGGAAAATTTGCATTCTTGAACATTCAGACTATTCTACCCTTGCAATTCAACTAGAAGACATGTTTGGTATGTTCTACAGTACCAAAGTTCTAATAAGAAAATTATATTTTGCAAACTGAATTATCCAACATATTGGACATTTTAGAAAAATAAGATAGTAATCATTTGTTACTTTTTCATATCACTACTAAAAATTCGCTTAAAATCGTCCGAAAAAAAGATCGATGTCGGTCAGTAATCGACCAATAACTGCCCAAAACGCGACCAATTAAGTGTGGTCGGTAATTGAATGTGCACTTTCGGTCGCTTTACCGACTAACGTTCTACCGTCGGGCAAATTTTACCGGATTTCGAGTAATAATATCACTCTTATTGTTCAATTACTGTACTATTAATTAAGTGAGATGTTTAAAGACAAGTAAAAAGTAATATACAAAAGTATGGACCGGAAAAAGTATATAATTTTGCTTGTGTAGGAAAACAATCCATATCCGGGCTAAGGCTATTTCAAGATGGTTCAGAATTTTCCCTATTTTACAAGGGGAGGGATGAGCAGTGGAGGACTGTAGGAGATGTTCCATGGAAGTGAGTTTTATTATCAAACTTCCTTTCCCCCCCTTTATTTATGAATGAATAAGAATAATTTGGCTATTAGCGTAAATATTTTCTTACACTATTAGTCATGTAGTTCAACCGGAAGAAATTAAAAAATAGTCAGATTTACAAGTGGTCACTCAAAAATAGTCACAGTTTCAAAAGTAATCAAAATTTAGCCTGCAAAGATAAATCTGAACGAAAACGTTGTTAAAAATCCTGAAAATACTTCAACATAACATACTGAAATTCCAATATAGTACTGGAGTTCCATCAAAGGTACTGGACTTCCAGCATAATATACTAGCGTTTCAGTATAATATACCGGTTCAGCATAATATGTTGGAAGTTCATACACAGGTGCTCGAATCTCCGGTATATTATGCTGGAACTTTCCGCATGTTGGAATTCCAGCATAATATGCTAGAAGTTCATACACAGGTGCACCAATCTCCAGTATATTATGCTGGAACTTTCCGTGTTGCAGCAAAATAATAGCTATTTTTCAATTACTTTGGAGACGCAAATGCTGGCTATTTTTGAATGACCAGTCCGAAAACTGACTAGTCCGTGCTATTTTTAAAGTTTAACCTGTGCTAGCAAATTTTAAGTATTGTTATGTCGTCAGTGCATATAACTTAAACTTCTATATTTTATATGACTACATAAACAGCCAGTTTACGGATCGCGTGAAGAGGCTAAGAATTGTGAAGAAAGATGAAGCATTCATCGCAAGTTCAGCTGCATTACTAAGTTCTGTTTGATACTCAAATCTCAGTTTAGCAGAAGAAGAAACTAAGAGTCCTCTGATTTCTTCTACAACTTTGAAATGTTAACATTTGTTTTTGTGACTTATTTAATTGTATTAATTCTATTATAATGATTCCATGTATGATTTCGATTTCCATTATCTCTTCCCCAATCACCCAATGTAATGGAAAATCTGTTTAAAAAAAATATTTCCATGCAAATGTTTGGCGTACAAAAAGCTAGTATTGTCATGAGGGCGCAATGTGCTTGAAGGGTGACTCAAGGGAGAAACTAGTAAAGTCTTTATTTTCGCTTCCAAAATTAAGGCGTTAATAGTAAATTTTATAATTTTATTTTCGTTTAAACAATAATTAAATTATACTTTGTAGAAAAGAGTACAGTTTTTTTTTATAAAAAATGACATAAGAAAGATTGCCTACTTTTTAATAGTAGAAATATTTTAGAATTTTAATTAACTATTTAAATCTTCATACTATATATTAAATTAGTTTTTTACAACAACATCCAAGGTAATATATTGCAGCATATGGCTAACATCTTATTAACTTGAATTAATTCTTATCAATATAAATAACAATATTAATATATGAATTAAACGTTTTATGTCTTTGAAAAAGACTATACTACAAACGATTGATGGAAAAAAGGGAATACTAAATCTAGCTTTTGGTCAAACTATCCCAAAAATCCATTTTCCCTAGCTAGCCGTTTGTTGTGAATCATCAATTATTCCTTAGCTGTTAGTTCTAATTTTTTAGAATTATGTTTGTCTTGCCTACTTTACTTTCCAATTAATTGCGTATATAACGCAATCTTGAGAAAATTCTAGTTCAATTCTCTTTTACAGAAATTAATAGGGAAACTTCCACCTATGAGCTTTTTTTTTGGACATTTTGTGTTGCATGTAGAAGATAAATAATGGCGTGCCCCTTTTCTCGCGAAATCGGGTTTCGACACGTGACAACTCTTTTAAGGAAGGGTGCTAAAAGAGACAGTCGTTACCTAACGAGTTTGAGGTGCGTTAGGGCACCTATTGGCAAATGACTCTAGTTTAACCAGTTTGCGTCACCAGAGATTGGGTAAGAGCTCAAATTACCTCGAAGAGAATGTGTTAGGCACTTCTCGAGGTCCACAACTATGGGTCCCGACCGAACTTGAATTATATGAATTAGTCCAAACAAAGAGAAAAAGACAAGAAGTTGGGCAAATTAACAAAATAATTGATTTTAAGACAACATGGTGGATCTTAAGTTTTTTAGCCTAAAGGATCACCCCGTGCAACATAAATAATACTTCGTAACTCACTCGAGATGAGCTGTTACTCGTATTATTCAGTGGGCACAAAATATCATCTCCTGCTACCCGATTACTATCTTTAAGTTGTTACCTAAAGCGCACTAATTGATTCTAAGTCGTACCTTATGTGTGCACTACCCGTCCCATACCTATAGTCCATGAGGCGTTTGGACCTCTATCTTAGGGGTTCTAGACTTAACTTAGGTTGCTCAACAATGAGAAAAACTATGCGACATACAAAACAAGTTTGACTTTCATGTATAGACAAATAAGGGCTCACGTTAGCCTCCACACGTAGGCAACGAATGCACGTAAGCAAATTAGCATTTGACAGTTGCAGATTTTAAACAAATTAAAGTTATTGAATCCTATAGACATGATCTCTATGTGATTCTGGATTTTTAATGCGCAAACAGTTTCATATGCAAAAGTGATTTCTTAAATACGACTTATAAGTGAGTACGCAGTTGCCTACTGATTATGGGTTATAAAAGGTTAAACCTATAGGCATGGTATCTAGGTTATTTATGCAGTAATTGATAGTGATAATTACAAGATAATATTCATAATTTCTTAGTTGGATCCTATAGGCATGCTTTCTAATAATGAGAATGACACCGTGTTGAAAGTTTAACATTAGCACTTAAAAGAAGCGAGCGGGATAATCAATAATTAAGACTGACTTGAGGTCCTATAGGCATGATTTCTATAGTCACAATTGAGACTGATTTAGATCCTATAAGCATGATTTTCTAAATTGTAGATTAGGTAGCATGTAAATTAACATAATCCTATAGAGCCTAATGCATATGCACATTGAGACATTGGTCATTTAATCTCCTACATGCATGGTATCTAACATGTAGAAGCAGAAGATATTTGAGCAAAGTAACACACATTTAGACAAATCATCTAACGCACAATAGCAAAACATATTTGAGCAAAGTAGAGCACCTATAGGCAGGATTTCTAACGCATAATAACAGAACATGTTTGAGCAAAGTAAAACACCTATAGGCAGGATTTCTACCCATTTCAATGCAAGTATTAAGATAAATTCCCCTTTTTCAATTTTACTAATACCCCAATTGTTATTACAACATTATTACAGACACAACAAATGAAATAAATTATAGAAAATAGCTATTGTGAGCCCACAACATGCCCAAAGATATACCCAGTCAGACCAGACTTTCATTTTCAAGCCCACATAGTTTACAACAGCCTAGAAATCATATCTTCATTTACATAAAGCAACCAGAAACCAGTCGATGCAGCCAGTAGGTAAAAACAGAGTTGAGCAATTAGAACCATGACCCTAGTGTGTCAGAGTTCCCAAGGCTTTCAAGAACCCAGGGCAGTGCTCACACTAGGGAGATTGATAGAGGGAATTCAGAAAAAGACTAAGGACCAGGTCCTAATGTGTCAGAGTTCACAAGGGTCTCCATTAGACTCCAAGCAGTGCTCACACTAGGGAGATTGATAGAGGGAATTCAGAAAAAGACTAAGGACCAGGTCCTAATGTGTCAGAGTTCACAAGGGTCTCCATTAGACTCCAAGCAGTGCTCACACTAGGGAGGTCAAATGATAGAACCTAGGTAGCTTGGCTTTCAGCCGGCTAATAATGAGAACTCAAAAGAGCCCAGGTAGTAAGAGAATAAACGAAGGTTGAGGGACAACATTGAAGGATGCAAACTTAATCAAGTTGAGCGCATAGAACAGATAATAGAACATGCTTAGGTTTTAAGAACAGTCTTAACAAAGTTTCAGAAGAACAAGTTCCATACCTAATGCATATATTAACAAGACAGGTTTGAAGGATTGATGTGCACATACTCATAGTAAGAAAAAGGTTCAAATTATACTAAGTATAGATTCTAGTGTCACAAGAAGGGATAATATCAATTGACAGCAGAACTTAAACAAGATGAGAACAAATCATAGCAGCTACTGGGAAATCAAGACATGATAGAAGCATACTAATAAAAAACAGGATCAAACGTGCTACATAGGAAGGACATCATCACAGCAAATTCAGGAAACAGACTTATGCTATATAGTTAATAAATACATTCATGCTTAGTGAACTAATCCATTAAAAGGGATATGAAAGCATGTTCAAGTAACATGATTGATAGTAAAGTTAAACCCTACAGAGATGGCTAAAGTGAAAAGGTTCTAAACATTAGAACATTAGTAAAACATAGGCTAGACAAAACTGAAAAGAAATTAATTAGCTCAAATCAGGTTTAGGCATGTCTCAGATTACCAATGTAATGGAGTTAAAGATTATAAAGACCTAAAATTGAAGTAAAGCAATCAGAATTACATACGAGAACAATTTAGAAAACACATTAAACTACAATCTCCAGAAGTGAAAACATATGCAAATGACAGGTAAATAGGAATGAAGTGACAAAAGTTCGGTACTCACCAGTTAAGCGAAAAACAAGAAAAAACGAAGTCCACAGTATTCTGAATATCAATGAAGAGCAAGAACCCAAACTGTATGGCCTTGGCTTTCAGCCGACCAAGAACCAGAATATAGAATAAGAGTATTAGTGAAAAATCGACGGAATCTAAAAATAAAAAATCAAACATTACATAGAATATGATGAATATAGAAAAAATATCACTTAAAATCAAAGTATCGAACCAATTTTGGTTCGATATAAAGAGATCTGAAAAACCTAAATTAGGGTAAGTAAGAATCAACTGAAATATACAGAGATTCGTACCCATAACAGAACAAGAGTGAATATAGACGGAATAGCGGAAAGGTTAAGGATTTGAACCGACTTTGGTTTGATTCTTATGAGATCCGCTTGCCATGTTTAGGAAAGTAGAATAGAAAAGGATCCAGTACCAGGGAGAGGTCATATATGGTAAGAAACGGTCGTGAAATCCCATGTTAAGCGGGATTAGGAGAGGGATTTGGGGGGAAGACGGCTAGGGTTTGACAAAGAGAAGGGGGGTTGAGAGAATTCAAAGGCGGGGGGTGAGAGGATTTGGGGGTCGGGTTATAAGAGAAAAGGGGTTGATGGTTGTGAGTCGTTGATCAGTTTTTATCAACGACTGTGATTTAAGGGGTCTGGGTCAATTTGGACAGGGCAGGATTGGGCTTAGGTGTTATTGGGCTTAGGCTTGGGTAGTTTAGGTTCGAAAATAGGTAAGATTTGGGTTGTTATTTAAATACCCTATTTTAATAAATAAATAATTTATAAGAGTAATTAATAAATAAATAAAATATCATTTGTGCACTAAAATTATTGAAAATAACTACTTAACATTATAAAAATATAAAAAATTATTTTCTGCATAAATAATGTAACATGCATATGGGCTATTATTGCAAAATTGCGCAATTAGCCTTAAAATGCAAATGTAATTATAAGAAAGGCACTGAAAAATCTTTAAAACCTCATGTTGGTATAAATGATAAGTTTAGATTATTAAATCACATAAAAATAATCTAGAGTATAATTATTGGATATTTATATAATAAAAATACAGAAATAAATTGGTTTAAAGCCTTTAAAAATTATGAAAGATACTTGTGTGTGCTTATAAATCAAATGATGATGCATATGCACTATTTTGAACGTATATATATATATATATATGTATATATATATATATATAATATGAGGGAGAAATTGGGTATCAACAGTTGCCCTTTTACCCGGGAATGATGAAAGAGTTGTCGGGTAATAAAATAATGAACGATTTTGAACGAATGAGGTGATTTGAAAATTATAGGCCAAACTCCGGTTTTTTAGTTGCCTACATATCCCTGGTTTTACGGGAATCAAGCCATGTGTAGTTCTGGATCCAATGGTGAAATAAGCCGATGGAGTTGTTATAGGAACGGACAAGCTTTTCTGGATAGGACGAGATAGAAATTGTGGTTGGATATACCTTGGAATGGTTATGGATATGTGAAAAATTATAATATGGGAATGGGTAACAGACGGTGGTTGGTTACGTTTGAAATAATTACAGGATGTGAACGTTGAATGGAAATCGGAGCGAAGATTGCTCCCGTTGTGAGAACGGTTACTTCGTGGATCACCTGCAAAACTTAAAACACGATGCATGCAAATATATATATGGATTGTTGCGAGAACTTAAACATTATTCAAATTTCCTTTGGACCATGGAGATCGTCTTTGGACGGTGAGGATGATGTCCTTAGACCATGGCGTTCGGGGCCATGAATCGTGAGATAGGGGATTCACGGGCCATGAAATGATGTTCTCGGGCCATGAGGATAGTGCTTATTACCCATTATGCCTATGAACAATAATGTGCAATATTGATAGATCTTCAGGCCATGGCATGATGTCTTCCGGCTATGAGGATGATGCCTTCGGACAAAATGGCGATATTTCAGCCCATGAATGCAAAGACATAATGCTTGGTTATGCAAAGCGAAATAAGACAGAGCTTAGTCTCGTGTAATATCGGGGGCAGAGCTTAGCCCCGAGGTAGATAATAGTGCAAGGTTTCAAATAGCATAGAATTTGTGGTTATGCAAGGAGAGACAATGTTTAGTCTCGTGTAATTGAGGAGGCAGGGCTTAGCCTTATGCAATTGAGGAGGTCGGGCTTAGCCTCGTGCAAGATGGATACAATGCTTAGTCTCACGCAAGGGAAGACAATGCTTAGCCTTATGAAATTGAGGAGGCAGGGCTTAGCCTCGTGTAAGATGGAGACAATGCTTAGTCACATGCAAGGGAAGTAAGTGCTTAACATTATGCAATTAAGGAGGAAATGCTTAGCCTCATGCAAGGAGAGGAGACAGTTCTTAGTTTCATGTGGGGGAAGGAAGTGCTTAGCCTTATGCAATTAAGGAGGCAGGGCTTAGCCTCATGCAAGATAGAGACAATGCTTAGTCTCGTGCAAAAGGGAAGGCAGTACTTAGCCTTGTGCAATTAAGGAGGCAGGGCTTAGCCTCATGCAAGATGGAGACATTTCTTAGTCTCATGTAGGGGAAGGCAGTGCTTAGCCTTATACAATTAAGGAGGCAGAGCTTAGCCTCATGCAATATGGAGACAATGCTTAGTCTCATGCGGGGAAAAACAGTGCTTAGCCTTATGCAATTAAGGAGGCAGGGCTTAGTCTCATGCAGGGGAAGGCAGTGCTTAACCTTATGCAATTAAGGAGGCAAGGCTTAGACTCATGAAAGATGGAGACAACACTTAGTTTTATGCAGGGTAAGGCAGTGCTTAACCTTATGCAATTAAGGAGGCAAGCCTTAGCCTCATGCAAGATGGAGACAATGCTTAGTCTCATGCAGGGGAAGGCAGTTCTTAGCCTTATGCAATTAAGGAGGCAGGTCTTAGCCTCATGCAAGATGGAGACAATGCTTAGTCTCGTGTAATGAACAGATAATAAGTAGTAGCAGAGTATTTCTAAGCTAGAAATATGTTTACGCTTGGCGGCTTAGTCGACACGAAGATAGTGATTCTGAGGTGTGCACGTATTTACGAATATTTCTCGTTCCTGCATTCAAAGGAAAATCATGAGTTTTACGGGGAAGGTTGGTTCGTGCATCGGCCTACCTGCTTTTCTTTGCTCTGTATTGAAATCCTACTTGAGTTACCACAGATAACATCTGGTTGTTTCATAAGATAGAGTTTTCGAAGATATATGTGTGAATATGATGAATGTAGTTGTTTAGAAAGTATGTAATATCAAGTAAATTAGATGAACCAATGACTATGACAGTTTTAGAGACATTTCAACTTCCTTACATTAGAATTTTGAGGGTCCTCCTCAAAATTTTGCCCCAGTTTACTTAGGCGATTCTCTGACCGTTTTGCATATGATGACGTTAGCTGGACCCTTAAAATGCTGCCCCAGTTTCTGGTTGTGCGGAAAATGAAGATTTTATTGAATTATGACCGAACCCACATGGTTGCCTATGTATCCCCTCTTAAACGGGATTCAGGTCAAGCGTAGTTCAATTACATCAGATGAAGAAATGCAAACATTCTAAACATAGTATCTCTTGACGGCATCTTAATTAATAGAATTTGGCCAAATCTCGCCATCCATTTCTGCGAGTATGAGTGCTCCTCCTGTTAGTACTCTGTGAACCATGTAGGGCCTTTGCCAATTGGGTGAAAATTTTCCTTTGGCTTCATCCTGATGCAGAAAGATCTGTTTCAGCACAACTGCCCCAGTGAGAACTGTCTGGGTCTAACTCTTTTGTTGAAAGCTTTAGACATTCTGTTCTGATAAAGCTGACCATGGCATACCACATTCATTATTTTTCAGTCAATGAGAGCCAATTTTTCATAGAGACTTTGTATCCATTCTGTATCACTAAGTTCAACTTCTTGTATAATTCTTAAGGAATGAATTTCGACCTCGGCGGGAATGACAACTTTGGTGTCGTATACCAACATGTAGGGAGTTGCCCCTGTTGATGTGCGGATTGTGGTACGATACCCCAATAAGGAAAATGGTAACTTCTCGTGCCATTTCTTGTGGTTGTCTACCATCTTTCTCAATATTTTCTTGATATTCTTATTTGCGGCTTCCACAACTCCATTCATTTAAGGTCTGTATGTTGTGGAATTCTTATGCTTGATTTTGAAGGTTTCACACATAGCTTTCATTAAGTCGATGTTGAGGTTGGCAGCGTTGTCAGTGATGACAGATTCTGGCACCCCGAATCGGCAAATAATGCGATCTCTGACAAAATTTGCAACGACTTTCTTGGTTACAACCTTGTAAGATGCAGCTTCAACCCATTTTTTGAAGTAATTTATGGCCACTAGAATGAACCTGTGCCAGTTTGAAGCGGCGGGTTCGACATCCATTCCCCAAGCGGCAAAAGGCCAAGGTGCACTTGTTGCATTGAGTTCATTTGGCGGCACCCGTATCATATCTGCATGTATTTGGAATTGATGACATTTCTGGACATACCTGATGCAGTCTGTTTTCATAGTCATCCAAAAATATCATGCTCTTAGTATCTTCTTGGCTAAAACGAAACCATTCATATATGGTCCGCAAGTTCCAGCGTGTATCTCTTCGAGCAGTTTGGAAGTTATGTACGATCAACATAGAGGCTAATAAGAGGATATCAATGCTAATTAATTTTTCTTTCAAATATTATCTATGTGATGAAGGAAAATAGAGAAGCTAACATAACTGCACTTATACAACAACAACAACATACCCAGTAAAATTTCACTAGAGGGGTCTGGGGAGAGTAGAGTGTACGCAGACCTTACCCCTATCCCGAAAAGATAGAGAGGTTATTTCCGGGAAGCTCTTGGCTCAACAGGAAAGACAATAAATAACTGCACTTATAAAAAAAGTAGAAACCCAGAAACTACATATTTGAGCTTACGCCTTGGGTACACGCCAACCCAGTGGTACTGCTCTCTTTAATTTGCGTTGACCATCATGGATTTAGCTTGGCATATTATGCTCTAATCTAAGACTTGCTTTTCCTTGTCTTTCAGTAGATAATACCAAGATGAAGCATGTGTTGTCAGTTGTAGCTCTTATACTCCATATTTTATCCAATCTTTTGTGTTAGTGGTACCGCCAACATGAACTTGAACAATCCAACTATTTTGATCTTTCTAGCAAGCTCAAGAATGTACTTATATAACTTTGTTCTGATAATACATCTACATGTATGATATATGTTAATATTAAGGATATTTTGTTAATATTTAGCTTGGTAATAGTGTTTTTTTTAAAAAATAATTTTTCATAGTCTAACAAACTAAATAATAAAAGCAACAATAATATTATCTATCTTAATATTCAATTTCTTCTTCATTACGATTTCGCACAGATGTCCGTGCAGAGCATGTGCACGGGACTTCTAATACCATTACTAAGAGAAAGTACCACTTTTAATTAATCTATTTGAGAAACATGGCTTTTAATCAATTGGGCCAGCAATAACTCAAGTAAAAATGGGCCAGTAGTGACTTAAAAAAATGGCTAAATAAACTTTTAAAAGGCATTGTGCTTGTTGAGAAGAACCAACTTCGGCCCATTATTGGTCTTCTGGAATGATACAAGTTGAAAAACCAATGGTCATCAACTGCAGATTAGCACAGGTGGCCCACTTGGGCTAAATTACATGTCTAGCCCATTTTACTTAAAACCAAAACCTTCAATTAATTTGAAGCCTCAACCACTTGTTTAATGACTTAACCACTTTCTAAAAATAAAGGTCTTTACGGAAATGGTCATATGTAGAATATAAATTTTATCACAATAAACTATGGTCGCATATAGAATCTAAAATTTATCACAATAAACTAAAGCTTTCCCGCATAACTCTTTTGTTCTTTTCTTTAAAGAATGGCCTAACATAAATTTGTCAGAATTATGCAAGGTGCAAAAACAGTCCTTAAACACATTACAACATTTTTGAAACATCTCATTTTACATGTATTGGAACTATATTAGATAATAAAGCCCAACTACACATGAATAACTACTATTTGAACATTCAGGGATTCATTTTTACATATAAATCTGACAAGATACCTAAACAATCAAGAAAACTATCTAGCATCCATTTATTTAGATGGATATTCCCCCAGTAGTTTAGATGAGTTCAAATCTTCTTGTTAACGTGGAGATATCTGCAACATAAGGTTAAAGAGTTACCTGAGTCGCAAAATAATAAAAGTACAACAGTAGGAACAACAAGAATAGTAGCAAAAACAACAATAAAGACAACAACACTTCAGAGTTAAAACAACCCAGAAAACCAACAAAGATGCTTGAAACTAGTAGCTAAACAACTTCACAAATTGCCTAAGGGATCTTTCTATTTTTCTCAAAGGTTTTGCACTCTAAGAAACTCACCAAGCTCTGAAATTTCGGCTTGCTATATGTATTAAGCTGCTGATTTTTCTCAAATATATATGTCTTTTTAGAGTGTAAAAGATGATTTCTCAATGTAAGATAGATTGTGTGAAGTGTGAGAAGAGCAGCCCCTTAAATAGGCAAGTAAAGTCACTTTTTGGACAGGTTTTGGTTCTCCAAAAATCTGTCCAAAAAGGACTGACTTTGTGTGTTAAACACTGTCCAAAAGGTGAAGGACAACCTGAAAATCTACTATAGCAGAAGCAAGGAGAGAAAAATATCATTTCAGCTACCCTACTAGCAAAAGGTAGGCTATTAGTACCATATTTTATGATAAAATAACCTAAACTTCCGCTATTACAATATTAGTACCAACCTATGTGATTCAAACCAAACTAAGATAGAAAAATACATAACTACACTTAGAAATTGAATTATAAATCAACTAAGGGAAACTCATAATCTAATAACTAAAAATCAAATAAAAATAACTATATTATCCAAACTAACTAATTGTAATCATGAGCTTAGCATATCACAATCAAACTAATTATTTTATTAAACAACTATGGCTTAAACAAAATACTTAACTAAACAGAAACTCAACACATTAACAACTAAATAGCCCTAATAACCAAGAGACAAACAACTGCTAATCAAACTAATAAACAAGTGATTACACGAAATGACTACGAACATAGACGAAATAACAAAGAATTTTATACTATAATCAAACAGTAGGAAACAACAAGAACAACCAAAAAAAAATAATAAGAAACATGGGGAAAAGATTAGGGGTTGGGTTTACCCAATTATAGGGACATTCGAGGCCGAATCAATCGACGAGACGAACCTTCAAATAGTGGTTGTCCGACTCCAAAACGCGCATTTCTTTCAGGCAGACGCTAAAACAAATGAGTTTCGGAGGGGTGGGCATTTGGTACTTCGGTTCGGTATTTAAGAATTTTGGTTCGGTTTTTCAGTATTTGATTTCTCAATTGTGTATACCAAATACCGTACCTAAATATTTCGGTACGGTTCGGTATTTCTTATTTCAGTTCGGTTCGATACGATTTCGGTACGGTATCGGTTTAATATTCGGCGATGATAAAGAACAACGAACTACAAAAGTAAAAAAACATGCTCGTTGTATTGACAACTTCAATGCTGCTCAGTGCTAATTGAATAAACATGCTCGTTGTATTGGCTACTATATTCAATTATTCACTTGACTGGAGTTATTACTTATTAGTCACTAAGTTTTTCCATGTTGTCAATACAATCTTTTAACACATTAAAATATTATTCACAAGTACTACCCCTTAAATATATTGAATGACTTTATTCACAAGCACATTCACAAGTAAGAATATTACTTGAAAATGGCTGCAAATCTTCTCTGAAAATGGCCAACCGAGCACGGGGCATGATTGCACTTGAACCTAAACAATATATAAATCATAAGTAAGAATATTATTTTTTGATGATAATAAAACAAAACTACAAAAGTATATCACCAAACAAATAGTGTATTAAACTCACCACTCAAGTTTGAATTTGCAACTATACATCAAGAAATGCTAGTAGTGTTTCCATTATTGTCTATATCTAAAGATAATTTGATCAAACATGTCAATGAAAATGACAAATAAACAATTATGAATGATGATATATTATTCTGAACTAAAATACACACAAAATATTAAAGCTTACCAAGCTCGAGTTCCTCAAGATACTTCAAGTCTTCTTCAACACTAATAAGATTCTTCTCTTCTCTAAGCCAATCTTGAATACAAATAAGAGCTTGCACACATTTAGGAGTCAATGAACTCCTAAATGGATCAAGAATACGGCCACCGATGCTAATTCCGACGCCACACTAGAAAAGTAGAAATTGTTTCTTCAAGTGAAGCTTCGTCCTTATTAATGATGTAGTTATAACACTCCCACAAGATGTATTAGATGTGTTATTAAATGAAGTAGAACTAGATGGAGATTGAGGACAAGATGTAGTTGAATACATTTTTAGATAAAAAAATTATTTTATTCATTTTTTCAGGCTCACCCCAATACTTCTTAAACTTTTCTTGCATCCGCTCAGCCATTTTTCTCAAATTCTCATCCTCAATAAGTAAACACATTTTCAAATGACAATAAAGTTCAGATACATCCTCAAAAATTTCAGTTACACTGGGGAACTTCAGCTCTAGAGCTGAAGTTTTGTCTTTGTAACTGGTGAACTTCAGCATCCGGGGCTGAAGTTCCCCAGTTACAAAGACAAAGTTTTCCAGTTACAAACTTCAGCTTTAAAGCTGAAGTTTCCAAGTTATAAAGACAATTACAAAGACAAAACTTCAGCTCTAGAGCTGAAGTTTTGTCTTTGTGAACTGGGGAACTTCAGCCCCATTATGCTGAAGTTTTTGTCTTTATAACTGGGGAACTTCAGCCCCGGATGCTGAAGTTCACCAGTTACAAAGACAAAACTTGAGCTCTAGAGCTGAAGTTCAGCCCCGTATGCTGAAGTTTTTGTCTTTATAACTGGGGAACTTCAGCCCCGTATGCTGAAGTTCCACAGTTACAAAGACAAAACTTGAGCACAAGACTTCAGGACTACATTTCCTTAACACAATTTTTTGTCTTTTTACCTTATTTTCCCTAATTATCTGTTGTTTAAGAAAATCTAAAAGTCACTTCTTTTAGAAAATCAAAAGTTACGTCCTCCCACATCTGTGATTATTATGAGTCAATGGTTTACTATGCAATTCAACTCCTAAGAGCAGACACAAAAAAATTGAGAGGCTTATAAAATTTATATGATTAAGCAATTCATTTCTTTTGTTCAAAAGTGGATTTCACATATGAAAATAATGGAAACACTCATACAAACGCCAGAACCCCATTGCAAAAGGAGAAGTAGAGCTGTAAGGAATGAATCTGAAAATGGCGTATTTTCATTTGGGAAGGAAAGGGTAACACTGTCTATTCATATTAATTTTAATAGACTAGTGCTACTTTTGCTCAGCATTAAAAATGCTGGATAAAATATAAATATCACTTTAAATTGTGGCTACCCCATGCCATTTCTTCGTTGCTTGCTTAGGGTTGGGCCTGGTGGGTAGATAACTAGATATAGGTAGGGTCCAAAAAAAGTCCACAAAATACCGAAAAATTTAAAATTATAATACCGAAAACCGAACCGAAATACCGAAAATGTAATACCGAATTAGACCGAAATACCGAAAAAATTCGAAACCGAAATACCGAATTAATTCGGTTCG
The DNA here is from genome assembly GCA_005239525.1 of Nicotiana knightiana. Classification (NCBI taxonomy): domain Eukaryota; kingdom Viridiplantae; phylum Streptophyta; class Magnoliopsida; order Solanales; family Solanaceae; genus Nicotiana; species Nicotiana knightiana. The sequence continues at coordinate 121,031 of ML421396.1, read as the reverse complement.
GTTCGGAATTCGATTTTTCGGATTTTATGCCCACCCCTTTCGGCGGCTTACGGAAAAGAAACGGGCGTCTTTGAGTCGAGAAGTGGACTGAAACGGAGATGCGGTGGCTGGGTGCTACGACAATGGTGATTTTGGGTTGGAGATAAGAAAAGAAGAGGAAAAAATGAGGAATGTATAAATTTTATAGGAGTTAGGGCCACCGACCGGCGGTGGACAGTGGCGTTTATGAGTGAAATTAGGAAGAAAGTGTAGGAATCGTGGAGCTTTATCCATTCATATATGTGTTGTAGGGTGGTATTGGCCGGAGCTTCACGAATTTAGACAAAAAAAGCGGCAACTAGGGTTTCCTAGATCTAAAAATCATGGAATTTGAGCCGGTTTTGAGGGATTTGGGTTAGAGATTTGGAAAGAGGAGGTTGAAGTGATTGTATGGTGCAATTTTGGGGTGGTTTGGACGACGGCCGCCGCTGGTGGGCGTTTTCCGGCATGCGGCACTGTCGTGGAGGGTGTGGGCAGCAGAGATAGGGAGAGGGAGAAGAGAGAGTAAAGAGAGAGGAAGAGAAAAATAAAATAGGGCAAGATGAGGGCGAATTTTGGGCTCTTTATGCTTTAAATAGTCTAAGTGAATATTAAAATTAGGACCGTTGGATCAAGTCAAGATGTGTGACTAAGATTAAATCTCAGCCACTTAACTAAAACGATGCCGTTTTGGCGCGGTCTGATTGGGGTCTTGAGCTGGGCGGATCGAGTGCAATTGGGCCGCAGATTTGGTCCATGTTTTGGGCCAATTGTGCTTTAAAACAAACAAAATCAATCCAATTTGCTGACAACGTTATTAACTTCGGAGGAAATGCCATCCAAATCAAGCAATACATACTCTGCTTCCTCCTCCTGCAATGGATGTTACACGCAGCCGCAGCAAAAAAGAAAAGAAAAAAGCTGAAACAAGAAAAGACAAAGAGTAAACAGATGACGATGAAAACCCTAATTTTTCATTGTACTACAACTTTATATGTACACTAGTGGTGGCTAGTCCATGCCGAGGTCCATTGGTGTAGTTAAAATTTTGCTATGCCGCCTCTTTCCTCCCCGCGTCGCCCGCGGTCTTCTCTCAGTTCCTGACAACGCCATGAGCAAGAATAGACATGGACTGCACAATTTGATGTGCTTCTCCTATCTCTCTAGAACAACAAAGAGACCTTTTACTGCTTGCCATTTACCTACTGAAGCAATATCATGTGCTGTTCCCACATCCTACTCAATTAATAATCACAAGACCTTGTGTTTTTCACTTGCAGAGAAGTTAATACTTCGCGGGTTATTCGGTTCAGCTCAGAAAGTGATTCAGAGAATCATCAAGCAATCCCCATCAGTCTCTGAAGCTATCTCAGCCGTTGAATTCTCCATTTCTCGCGGTGTCGAGCCTGATGCAACTAGCTACAGTTTTCTCATTCGACAACTCGTGGCATTTGGTGAAACTCAAATGGCTGAGGATATTTATCTATATTGCATTTTGAAGAGAGGTATTGAACCGAAAGACCAGTCTTTATTGAATTCCATGGCCATTTGTTATTGTAATTTGGGTAAATTAGAGGAAGCAAAATTGCTTTTTGATAAACTATTGGATATGAAATTGAGGCCTTGTAGTAGCACGTGTAATGCACTTATTAAGGGATTTTGTGGCCAACATAGAATCTTGGATGGGTTTGATGTTTTTGTAGTGGCTGTTGATGCTGGAGTATTACTAAGTTTCAGTTGTTACAATAGGTTAGTGGATGGTTTGTGTTGTGGTGGGTCCTTAGATGAGGCACTCTATGTGTTTGATGTAATGTGTGAGAGAGGGGTGTCACCCAATGTTCATTTGTTTAAGACATTGGTTCTTTCGTTGTGTAAGAGGGGTCGAGTCGAAGAAGCTGAATTGCTGAGCATGGATATGGAGTCTTATGGTTTTGTTCTGGATAAAGTCATGTACACAACTCTTATTAACGGGTATTCGAAGAACAAGAAAATGAAAATGGCTATGAGGGTGTTTCTTAGGATGCTTAAGTTGAGATGTGAACCGGATAAGTATACTTACAACACGCTGATGCACGGGTTTTTTAGCTTGGGCATGTTGGACAAGGGTTGGGTGGTATATCAGCAGATGGCTGAATTTGGATTAGAACCTGATGCAGTAAGTTACCAAATCATGATTGGCAAGTATTGCAAGGATCATAAAGTTGATTGTGCGTTGATTCTGTTAAATAACATGATTCAGCGCAATGTTGCTCCCAGTGTGCACTCTTATACTGCTTTAATTGCTGAGCTTTATAAAGAGAATCGGGTAGCAGAAGTAGATGTCTTGTACAATAAGATGTTGGATAAAGGATTGGTTCCTGACCATGTTTTGTTTTTTACCTTGGTCAACAATCATCCAAGAGGGTCAGAGATTACTCTAGCATGCACCTTTTTGCGGGCAATTGCCAAGAATGGTTGTGGTATTGACTTTTCTTACATCCCTAGCGCTACCAGTCCAAAAGTTACTACAGATATCATGTCTGATATTGATCATCTCTTGGGAGAAATTGTGGCAAGAAACTTACCTCTGGCCAATGTTGCTTTCAATATATACATGATTGCTTTATGTATAGGAGGAAAACTTGATTCTGCTCTTCTTTGCATGGATAAGATGGCAAGCCTTTCTCTTCAGCCTTCACTGTCAGCTTTTAACTCTATGATCAAGTGCCTTCACCAAAACAGACTACTCGAGGATGCCAAATCCTTTGTGGAAGTTATGCAGGATCAAGGTCACGTTCCAAATCAAGCAACATTCTTGATTATGGTGAATGAATACTGCAAACAGGGTGACATACAATCAGCATTTGAAGTTCTGGACCAAATGGAAGAGAGTGGATTGAAGCCTAGTGTTGCAATATATGACTCCATCATTGGGTGTTTGGGCAGACAAAAGAGAATAGATGAGGCCCTTGAGGTTTTCCGGAGAATGCTCGAGGCTAGAATTTATCCTGATGAAACTATGTTTGTGACAATGATTAATGCTCTATCAATAAATGGACGAGCTATTCAGGCCCATGAGCTCTTCGACAAAATGTTGGAAGATGGAGTTCAACCAAGCCACTATGCTTATACAGCTCTTATACATGGGTTAGTTAAGAAGAACATGATTGAGAAGGGCTGTGTATACCTTGATCGAATGATAGAAGAGGGTTTCATGCCAAATACTGTTCTTTATACTTCTCTAATAAAACAGTTTTTAAGGAAAAGAGAGTTTGAATTTGCATTTAAGTTGGTTGATTTGATGGAAAGAAGTGAGATTGAGCGAGACCTGGTAACCTATATTACTTTGGTCAGTGGCGTCTCTAGAAATATTAGGTCACTTCATGGGAAGTGGCTTGTTCCGCAGAAACAGTATGAAAAATCTAAGGAAATGTTGTTCCGTCTACTTCATCAGAGTGCTATGTTTTCTAGGGAAACATGTTTGAAAATCTCAATTAGCTCTCAGGAACAAATTAAATTTCTTGCACTTAGGCTGATAAACAAAGTGAAGAACACTCCCCTAATGCCAAATTTGTACTTGTATAATGGCATAATTTCGGGATTTTGCTGGTCAGAGAAGATGCAGGATGCATATAAGCACCTGGATACGATGCAAAGTGAGGGCGTTCAACCAAATCAAGTTACTTTTACTATTCTAATTGATGGTCATTTCCGAAGTGGCGAAATTGATCTTGCTGTTAGTCTCTTCAACAGAATGAATGCACAGGGTTGTTCTCCTGATAAAATTGTGTATAACACTTTAATAAGAGGTCTATGCAAGCATGGAAGGCTCATTGATGCTCTTTCGATCTCATACACAATGCTCAAAAAAGGATTTGCCCCTTCTAAGGCATCATATGAGAAACTTCTCACTTCTCTTTGTGCTAATAATTGGAGTGTTCATGCACTGAAGATATGTGAAGATATGCTAGCCCATAAATATGTCCCTTGTGGCCATAATCTTAAATTGTTAATTTGTATGCTAGATGAAGAAAATAAGTGGCGCGAAGCTCGTCTTATGAATGATTTGCTCCTTAACAAAAGAAGATTTATGATGTACACAAGCTAGAGGTTGGTTATGTAATCTCTCTGATATTGCTGGGCTTCGTCGCATGGTGCGTGTGCATGAGCAGGATATGGACTTGTGTGTGGAGCTATACCTTGTAGCTTGAGTACCCTCAGAACTCCCTTTGGTAAACTGTTTTAAGCCACTGACTACGTTTATGTCTTAACTCTTATTTTTGTTTGAAGTTTCTAAGTGGTCTGGTATTCTCTGGATTCTAACATTGATGACTTGGTGGTTCTCAGGATCCTATTTGAAATGCATTTGTAGCAGAAAACGGGAGGTAATCTACCTGATTATGCTCCATAGCCAGCCACTGTACTAAGGAGGATTTTATACCATGCGTTGTTTAAATTCTTAGTCAAACGCTCAAAAGGAAGTGTGCGGTTGTTCATGGCATGTCCCATTTCATTCCCAGCTATTGGACTTATAAGGTAACAGAAGAGTGCATAAACAAGTGCTTGTTGGTTTTAGATTCTTCCCTACACAAGTGATCTGATGAATACATGTGTGCCCCTTGTTTGTAGATTATCTTGAGTCAGACAAGTTTCTTAGACACAAACTTTGACTGGTGCTTTAGCTTACCATATCTGGTCCAAAAGTAGTCTAGTTGGCAGTTATTGTATATCAAGATTTAAAAGCCATTTCCAGGTGAGCTTATCATCACTGCTTTGGTATGAGGAAGCTGAAAAAAATCAGAGATACTTCCCAATGATATTCCATTTGTCGTTTTCTTTGCGGTGAGAGTAGTATTCTGTGACAGCTTGTAAAGTTTGACAGCGAATTGGTCTTTAAGAGGAGAGTAGTATTACCAATTACATCCTATGTATGTATATAAGTTTGACTTCAGTCCTTGGTTGTGCTGTCTCAATACCAATGATTATTCACATCCTTGCTTCTATCCTGTTCCTTCTACAAAAATAATTAAACTTGATTATCAAAAAAGTCAAATTCTGCCTAAACATGGAAGAAAATTTTGTTTCCTACTCATTTTTTTGGTCTTGTACTCATTCATTGTCCTTTATGCTATATAGGTGACAAGGCCTTTCTAGTTACTAATTATCTACTTAATTAGTTCACCAAAAAAGTTGAAGGAAAGAATCATGAATTCAAGTTGGAATAACCAAATTACTTATCATTAATGATATTTGGTTTCCAACTTGAATCCATGTTCCTTGTAATGTTGGACTTGTACTACCTTTTCTTCAACTTTTTGGCACATTTTCAAGCTAATTAGATTTTTAATGATTAGAATCCATTCACTTAACCTTGAATTTCATTATGTTATTATTAGTTCAACTTATTTTGAAAACACTTTAATTGGCATACAAGGTAAAAAGTGTTAATTTTTTAAAAAATAAAATAAAATTGTATTGCTTATAGAATAAGTGTAAAATAAATTATATTAGTTGCCTTAGTTGGAAAAAGAAGAAGCTAAAATCAATAAAATCTCATCAAAAATTAAATAAAAGGGATTCATATTTCAATTATTAATTATAAAAATATAATTAACTACTTTGCAAATTAAAAAAAGTGAGTAATCTATTCACCGTTGTGGTTATGTTATTTTTAAAAGATACAAGTTCCTCATGATATCACCTCAATGTGATTATGTTATTATAATTACTTTACTATATTGTAGAAGAGCCAGTGGTTTCGACCTGGTTGCTTAATTAGCATTAAAATCTAAATTCAGGGCATTATGGTCATTTTAGTATTAGCTGCATATGTGTTTCCCTTGAGGCGCATGTTAGGTTATCGGGCATATGTGGAGTTTATTCATACGGCCACCGCATAGTTGTGTTTGTACAGAGTAGTTCATCTTTTTCCATTCAATAAGCTCTTCACCTTCCAGTCTTCCACTTCTATACCCTGTATATGCAATTGAACTGGGCATGGCTTTGTTGTTTGTGTACTTGCAGATCATCCATCCAACCCTCCAATTCAAACCTTGGTACTATCTTTGTCAAATCTATTGTAAGCTTCGAGTAATTTATATTCTGCAAAATTTGGTGTCAAATTGTTCTTTCCATCCAAGTTTCCTCCAACAACGTCTCAGAGAGGTCGAGATGTTTTGGAGATTTGAGGGGGTTGCAGTGAGCTATTTTTATGAGGATTTTGCTCTCCTTCTTGGTCCTCCATGCCGATTGACCCCTATAGAATTTTTCTTTTTACTAAAGGGTTGTTGCAGTATTTTCTCAATCGTAGCTCAACTGATTCTGCACACGCATGTACTCACTAATTATTTTCTGTCAATTTTCTAGCAGGTAATGATATTAAGAACTCAATGAGAATAGAGAAAGGCTCCGTGAACAAAATTTCACAAGGTCAATAATGCATTTATGTTCTGAAAGAGTTCATGATGTTTTCCACAAGGTTAGATGGATTTTGTTATATTAGGTTTTATCGTTTCCACTATTATCAATGTTAGTCATCTTTATATAAGCTGATGCTATAACTGAGAATCTAAAGAGCCTTTTTTAGCATTGTCACTAATTTGTCCAATGAATAATTCCTTTTACCCATTTGTATTGCTTTCAGTTCTCTTATATTACTACTGTTATTTACTTATTATAAAAGATTAAGTTCGTATTTTGACATGCTTAGATTTTTCTGTTCTTCACTTTTCCTTTGGACTTAAAATTTTTATAGTTGAATGAAGGGGTCATTATGTTGTTAATGGATTTCCATCACATTGCTTATATTGCTATTACGATATGCTTTTCTTGTGAAGTTGTTAGATCAATTTTATTACATGATTATGGGAAGCTGGCACAAATGTTTTCTTATTCACAATTGCAGAATGGCTTGACTAAAAGAGGTAGCAAAACCAAGAGCCATATCCCCAAATGAAGGCTCAAGGCAAGGCCTCATTTGGTGCCGGTGTCTCCACTCATCTGTGTTATTATAACATACTTCATGAGCTTATACTTGCTTTTTTGTGTGTGTGAAGTTAAGTAGTGTAATTAGTGTGTCTTTCTTTGTGTACATTTGTGTGAAATAGGAGATGATATTTTGTGAAAGTTTGTATGTGCACACACAAAAAATAATTAAAAACACTTTTTAACCTTTTAAGCGTAGTCCTCTGTAAGGAAAATACATTATACATAATCGGAATTCTGAAAGTAAAACGTCACTGACAACCATTTTTTACTGAATTTTAGGAAAATTAACTGATATTAGAGTGATGTCTATACTCCTGGCATTACTCTTAAAAGGAGTGATAGATATCTAAAGTGTGGTGCATTAGTTCCATGAAAGACATTCATATATATAGATAGCATAAGCGTGATGACAGTAAGGTTATTTTCTTTGTGATGTCTATGTATCAAGCTAAGAGGTCATAAATATCTAAGGTGTTGTGCATCAATTCCATGGAAGATTTATATAAATCAGTAGCATCTCTTCTTCTCCTTGGGAAAAAAATGGTTTTCTGCTTTAATTAATTTCTTGCTCCTTTGTCAGTCTCCTCATTTATCTCTTTTTTTATTTGTTTCTTTTGCAGATAAGGAAACTTGATGACTCTCTCTTTCACAATCAGTTCTCTCAAGCATATATTAGGGTCTATTCTTTGTCAGTGGTAGAAATCCTGGATCCAGTGTTGTGTTTATGCATTAATTTAACTCAGTTATCTACTCTTTAGGTGGAGTAGTATGATAAGAGACATAGCAAAAGTTATTAAAGAAGCAGGAGTCCTCGACGGAGCTATCGCAGCTAGAGCAGAAGGTTTAGTTTCTGACTGTCTTTTCCATCACTTTCAGAAAATTTAGCATGTTGACTAACAGTCATTCGGCAGTGTATCTCCTAGGGGTAAATACTCTCATCGCTCTGCGTCTCTCTCGCACTCCAGGTCTTTTTCCCGTGCTCGCTCTGTTTCTAGGTACTTTCTTCGTTTCACATCAAGGTTTTTATATTTCTCTTATGCTCTGCTAAATTAATCGTGTTTCAAGATAGTTAAAGAAATAGTTAAAAATAGTTTTCATAGTCCTAATTCATGCTTCATAGCATATGAGCATGTCCTATTTGAATTCTTTTCTTAAGTCTATTGCTAGGTGCTGTGTGCTTGATAATATATTTCTTAGGAGCCTCCTTTTCATTCGTTTGAGCAGTATCCCCTTTTTGTGGTGTTTTTATGCTTTGTTTAATGGAGATTCTGTATGAGGAATCAGCAGTTTGACTGTACAGTGGAAAATCTATGTTGAATTGGGAGTCTCTTTGTTGTTTAGATATTTAGCTCCTATTATCTTCGTGGTTTTGATTGGTTAAAGTAATGACACCATTGTTGGAGAGAGGGCTACTCACATTTTCTATGCAGTTCTGTGTTTTTGATACTTATCTGGAGAATGAATATCATCATTCTTGGAGCTTTTATTTGCTTTTTCTTCTTTCTGCCCCATGCAAGACTTTAGGCCACATTTTTGTTTTGTTACGTTTCGGTGGCTCTGTCTGGTCATGATCAAGCACTTCTCATTGTTTGAAGTTCCATTTTCTGGAGATATGTAGAGTCAAAAAGACTCACTGTGTAGTATCACCAAAATGTATAGAATTAGACATCTAAAATGTCTCTCTTGCTCACTGTGTAGTATCACCAAAACGTATAGAATTAGACATCTATAATGTCTCTCTTTATCTTTCGAGAGCTACAGAAAGATAACGTAATTACTGGAATTAGTACGAATAGCAATGACCATATAATTATATAAAATTGGAGGGATATGAATTGGATACTTCGTGGAATAGATGGATGAGGGATTGAGAATTTGGTGCTATTAGAATTACCAAGGAGAGAACATAAGTTTTAGATTGGTCTGGTACGTTGGCAGTTTTGCAGCAGCAAGGAATCAGAGTCATATTATAGTCAAGTCTTAAAGTTAAAGGATGTTCCAAGTCTTAAACTTGAATGTTGTTCCAAATCTTAAACTTGAAAGTTGTTCTCAAACATCAGTTAAATCATAGACTAGCCTAGCCCAGAAAGCTTACTATTACTACTTAGATGGTTAATTAGTTCAAAATATTTTGACGATAATGTGACTGGTTAATCTTATTTTTCACAGATAATGTATGAGGAGGCAAGTTAAATTTTGAATGATGCTCATAGAAGTATAGGAACTGTTGCGTCATTTTGTGCAAAAGAGGTCATAGAAATGTGCCACACGAAAGAGTGAAGAAATTTTTATTAGCAGGTAAGCTTTGGTCTGTCATTTGCTTCTGTGCTTTTTATATGCAACCAGTTTTTACGCCGGAGCCTATCTTATTTAGAGTGGCAAAATAAATTTTTGGGAAATTTTCGTGCATCTTTGATACCTCTTGTTACATATTTCCTTTTTTTTGGGGCAGGATTTAGCTAAAGCTTCATAAGAGGCTAATTTGTAGTATTTGTAGCCTGGCAATTTTTTCACTTCTGAGGATGGCATCTACATCCATGATCAGTCAAGCTCATTGGTGTCAAGTACGACCAAAGAGGGGCTCTGTATTAATATTTGCTATTCCAGACTAGAAATCAAGAAAAAAAGATTCAAGTGATGATTTTGGTATTGACATAGGACACTCTGAAGAGTAGTTACAGAGAGAATTTGCACTATTGGGTGAATTATTGGTCGAGTATGAATGGCTGCAATTCATGAATTCTGGAGCATCTAGAGTTTAAGAGATGTGCTGATGAGCTTCTTACTCTGAAGCATAGTTAAACTTTTACTCAATATCTAATTTGATATTGATTTAGATGCATCCATTTTTATAAACTGCAAATTTATAATTTCAACTATCATGATATTGGGCCCGTGCTGGCACGGGCAATCCCCATCTAGTACATGTAATACATACTTATTTTACTCATAAAATTTACACGCCATGTAGGGTGTGTTTGTTTGGTATGAAGGAAAATATTTTTCGGAAATTTTTTTTCAAATTTTTTCATGTTTTAGAAAACATTTTTCTTGTCAACTCGTTTTTCTTTTTCCTCGTCAAGAAAAGGGAAAAATATTTTTCAAAACTCGTTCTTAACCTTACCCACCAAATTCCCCACCTTCACCAAACTTACCCCACACACATCCATCTAATCCCACCCCATGCTTATCCACCCCACCCTCTCTTTCCAAAAAGACTTTCTTTTTCAAATTTCAGTTTTATAATGCCAAAGTTCGAAAATTTATGACTTCATGTTTATTATATCTAAATTATTTATGAATACTTTTGAAAAGTTAATTTCCTTAATTTGCGTATCAAACATTAGAAAATGAATAAGATTATTACTTATTTTTCAAAAAAAATTTTTCTTGGAAAATATTTTTCATGAAAAACATTTTCGGTTATACCAAACACACCCGTAATCTATCTACTGTTGTAGGCTTCTTTAATAGTGAAGGAGACTCTTCACCTTATTCTTGCCTATCGAACCAATTAAGACTACAGAAACCTATATTAACTAACTTTTAAACCGTTAAAACGAAAAAAGAATGTGGGTCTATTGTTAATTATTATGATTAGCATGAAAGGGACCATATGTGCAAAAATTATGTATTTAATTTTACCTAGGTATACTATATTAGAAGCGTATTTACCTTTATTCTTTATTTTTTGTAGTTTTCTAATAAGTATCTAGGATTTTCTTATAAATTGTATCAGCTCCTTAAAAGGCTCTCGCCCCATTATTAGTGTCTTCATTTAAGGGATTCAAGTACATCATTTCCTTCCCCCCCACCCTCCTCTTCCCTCTTTTTTTTTCCACATCAAAATCCCTTAATCTATGCTAGAATCTCCATCTTCTCTCTTTCTACCATTGTCTATATCATTAAAAAATCAACAATTGAATCGTTCTTTTGCTGGGAGACTGGACAACACTGAAAATGAAAAAACATTAAGATTGTTGCCAGAATTATTCCCAATGTCGTTTCATTAAAAAGTTTTGAAGCTTTTGAAGTCGATATTCATATTGTCAGATTTTGTGATTTATTTGGATTGTATATTCTTGAAAACGATTGAGAATATGCTTTGGAGTTTATATCTCAATTTTAAGGGACATTAGTTAAGTATAAAGTTGGCTTTAGGTGAAATTTTATATTGAAACTCGAAAAAGAATAAGTTGCAGGAATTGTATGATAATTGTATGATAACTGTATCATAATTGTATTTGAATTGTATCAGATACAATACATCAATGCCTAAAACATAATTGTATCTAACTTGTATTTGGTACATTAATACCCAAAAGAATACATGATACAAAACTAATAAAGTGATATACACTTATAATATATTTGTGATACAAACTGTAAAACTAGTCACGAACTCACAACTGCTCGTAAAAATATACAATAAATATATAATTATTATACATTCGTAATATAATTCCTACAACAATTATGATATTATATATACAGTTATAACAATCGCGGTGCATTTATGAAAATTTGTGATACAATTAAGATCTTCATCTTCTTCAAGTTTCAATCACAACTTTACACTAAAAATCTAATATAATTGTATTAGTATTGTATCAAGTATTTTTTTGGATATTGATGTATCATGTATAAGTCACATGTAATTTTAATACAGTTGTGATATAACTAAAATAAATATGATAAAATTATCATCTAATTCGGATATTTTACCTATTAGTGAAGAGAGCACCTGCAAGTCGAAGTTCAACCTCGTATTTCAGTAAAGAGATAGCAATTTGGTAAGATTTCTATAAAAAAGTCATATAATGATTCTTAGTGTTAGTGAAGACAATGTTAATGCAGAGTAAAGCTTGAAAGGGAGACAAAAGAAAGAAAGAAAACAAGATTTTACAGTTATATTCCAAATTTCGTCTTCATTGTATCAATAAAAAAGAGAGATTTTCGACGATCAGTAAGAAACACAAAAATTAGGTGTGAAGACCTTTGAAAAAGGAAAAGAATCACCAATTTTGGGGGGAGGGGGTACAAGAAAAATAAGATAAAATTTGAGCGATTACTAAGAAAAAGAAAATATATTTGAACTCCTTTGGAAAAAGAACATAATCTTAAATGTAGGAGTCATTGGAAATAGGGATGGGTGTTGTGTAACTGATATACTAAATTTAAGGGATTTTGAATTTTTTATTTATTTATGATTTTGTATATAATTTGTAAATATAGATATACAAAGTAATTAATAAGAAACCTAAATAAAGGCGATAAATATAGCTAGATAGATTTCCCTTAACTTTATATATACCAATAGCGTTAAGAATGCTATACTTATGAAGTTGTCTGTATAATTTAACATGTACTACCGGATTAACAACTTTATTTTTTAAGTTGCTATTTTCAATTGTTTTAAATTCTTTTAGAAATGTCAGTGTAGTTAAAAGTTATATTTAAAAAAATAAAAAATGCACCCGCACTTTAAGTCGTTTTATCGATGCACGTGAATATATGGTCTTTCAGTCAAATTAGGTACTTTATATATTTGGTAAAATTGATCTAATATAATATGTTGTCCCTCGTGCTCCAAAAAAGTTGAATAGTTCACCTAATTGAACGTTGAATTATTTATCCAAAAGAACATGAATTGATTCCCACTTAATACCTTTTTCTTCTCATCTATATTTTAGAAATCTTAAATCTGTCTCTGCGAACAAATCATTATGACGACAATGATCTATTTCACTGTCAAAGCTATGTAGCTAGCTAATATGTACCAACAAGGGTTGTGGTGGAGTGCTAAGTACTTCTTTATCTTTAACTATAGATCTCGGATTCGAGTTCTTGGGTATGAAGTTGCCTTTATTAGGGAGCAGTTTACCCTCCAATGAGGTACTTCCTGACGCGAATTCAGATTTAGTCGGGCCTCAACGTGAATACTGGATAACTAATTGGAAAGCAAAAAAAAAAAAAAAAAAAAAAAAAAAAAAAAAAAAAAAAAAAAAGCTAGCCAATATGTGTGCATTAAAAGAGTAAAAGCAAAAGAGTGGGCCTCTTTTTCCTATGGACCATGCTGTCATATATCTCTGGTTTCACTTTTCCAAGTCTTCGATGCTATGCTGCCCCAATTTTCTAAGAAGAAATAATCTAAAGCCTTGTTCCCCCAATTGTTTAAATTAAAAATAATCCATAAATATAAAATATATATTATAATTCATGTATAATATGTGTATAAATATATATAATTAGTATATATTCTATGCAACCGACTAAAAAAAATAAACAACAAATCCATCTAGGTATTTCTAGGGCTAAAAAAAGAATAGTAATTGAAATCTTTTGAATTGATAGGTAGAAACATGAGTACATATTGATGGGAAAATGACATTGTATAGCCATTCCTAAAATAATAGCCGAATATATATATTATATATATATATATCTATATATATATATATATATATATATATATATATTTTGTATTTTTCTTTTAAAAGATTAAGTACATTGGTTCCAAAAGAGGGGAAAACAAAAAAATATAGACAAGGCTTCAAAGGGCTAACTAGGGTTAAACATTGTTTGGGTAGCGAGAATGATAGCCTTTCGTCATCCCAACCTAAGAATGCTAAGTATAAAAATGCCCCAACAGAGTCATGTCAGACATAGTATCTCTTGACCGCATCCACGTTGACAGATATGTATGTCACCTTTCCTTCTATATCTGCCAAGTGTAGAGCTCCTTTTGACAATATTTTCTTGACGAGGTAAGGACCTTGCCAATTCGGGGCGAACTTTCCTTTTGCTTCTTCCTGGTGCGGAAAGATACGTTTCAAGACAAGTTGTCCTACTTCAAACTGTCTTGGGCGCACTTTCTTATTTGTAAGCGCGTGCCATTCTTTGTTGGTATAACTGACCAAAACAAACTACCGCCAAACGCTTTTCATCAATTAAACTTAACTGTTCCAATCGGGACTTGACCCATTCAGTGTCCTCAATTCCTGCTTCAACAATGATTCAGAGAGAGGGAATCTCAACTTCCGCAGGTATGACTGCTTCAATTTCCATAAACCAGCAAGTAGGGCGTTAAGCCAACTGATGTACGGACAGTTGTCCGGTATCCCAAAAGAGCAAAAGGCAATTTCTCGTGCCATTGTCTAGATCCTTGGACCATCTTCCTAAGAATCTTCTTGATGTTCTTATTCGCAGCTTCAACAACTCCATTAGCTTTGGGTCGGTAAGGAGTAGAATTGTGATGCTCAATTTTAAATTGTTCACATACCTCCTTCATCAGATGACTATTCAGATTAGCAGCATTATCTGTGATAATGATTTTTGGAATACCAAAACGACAGATGATGTTGGAGTGAACAAAGT
>ML421396.1:2107-106499 GCA_005239525.1 Nicotiana knightiana | reverse complement strand
TATATATATATATATATATATATATATATATATTTTGTATATATATACATTTTGTATGTTATATACAAAATTATACAAATTTTATATACTTTTTCGACAATCGAATGTAAATAATTTCTGATGCGGGCTATAAGTGAAAAAACCCTACATTGAATATCTATAAATGTAGGCTATAATTATAATTATTAAAAATGATAATTCATCTGTCTTTGTTTTAGGTCTTGATAGATTTTTCTATCGATTGAAGTTATTACGCTGCTGATTAAATCTCTTCCTAACGCCTTTAGGGGTTGTGAAGAGAGTCCAGTTCCAGGCCCTCTTTTAGAAAGAAAAATTGGTACAAAAAGAATAGCGTTGTTTTTTGATTTTTGAAAGAAGGGGCAGAGCGCTCATAGGGAGTCAAAAGCAAGCAAAGTAAAAGGCGGGTAAAACTCACATAAGCAGAGGGGGAGACACATCGACTAGAGATCGGATTGCTACCAGAGAGAGGAATGACTATAGGCACGAAACTTACTTTTGACGCTTTCTTTGCCCCTTGGTTCGCTAGCTGACTTGCCAGCGGGGATGCGCATCGGTCAGACCGGCTCTGTCTAACTGCAGAATTATATACTCTAGGATTGCTGGCTTTACAAAGAAAGCTTTGCGCCCAACTGCTTGTATATCGATTCACACCATGCTCAATAAATAATTGAATATAGAAAAGGGATCAACTTGATGACCGAAATCCGCTGACAAAAAAGAAAAAAGAGGGATGTAATTTAGGAGGTGTAGTTCATCTAAACATTCATCTATAATAAGAACAATAGATGCAGACATTCTGGAATCAGTTTTTCCCCAAAGCAAGTTCGCCACCAACCGTAGAAAATCCACACTTTTCCAAACCCAGAAAACAGACACCTTTTCAGCTAAGTATCCTGCTTTTTCCTTGAGGGGACCGGAGAGTTGAAATATGTGGGCCTTCATCGCCTTAAGTCAATCTATCCAAAGAGCCTACCCTATAATAGATTCAGATAAAACATTACTACTATATAGGATATGTTACCCTCTCTCCGGTGAGTGCAGTGAATGACTCTCTCCTCACTCGCCCGTTTGACTTACGGCATCATCGACTTGCTTTTTATCAAAGCGATTTCATAATAACCAACATAATGTACATGTCATTTGGTGAATCGTATCTATGATTCTTTGACAACAAATTCTTCAAAATTAAATTTCTAAAACATTGAGGAAAGGTGATTAATTCGACCCTAATATTGAAGATCAATACTAAAACACTTGAGTAATATTTTCAAAATCCAAAATACATAGGTACTAAATTCTCCCATTGTAGTTGGCATGAATGGCGCAATCATGACTAGAAATAGTAGAAAAAAATAGAGCTCGTGCTACTGCATTGAGTTGACAAGCCACATTCCGACAATAAAGCACTATTATAAAGTCAAATATTTTGCAATTTAAGTAGCCAATCAAGACCAAGAATATGTCAAGCTTTTTTCAAACTAAAAATTAATTAATTAATTATTGGTGTCCAGCCATAAAGTTTCAACTAATTAAGACCAAAAAAGGGACCCGCGTTCCGATAGGGTTCGGGGAAGGACGACATCCCAGAGGGATAATGTAGGCCTACTAACCTAATACAAGCATTATTTACTGATTTTATGGTTCGAACTCGTGACATGTAAGTCACATGAAGGGCAGTCCGTGCACGAAGCATCCCGCGTTCAGATAGAGTCCGGGGAAGGACCGCATTCCAAGGGGATGATGTAGACATACTACCCTAATACAAGTATCAGTTGCTGATTTTATGGTTCGAACTTGTAATATATAAGTCACACGAAGAGCAGTCCGTGCACGAAGCATTCCGTGTTAAGAAAGGGTCCGGGAAGGACCACACCCCAAGGGGATAATGCAGGCATACTACCCTAATGCAAATATCAATTGCTGATTTTACGTTTGAACTCGTAACATATAAGTCACACAAAGATAACTTTATCGTTTGTTTTAAGGCTTACTTTCAACTAATTAAAACCAACCATATCCAAATAGACCCTAGAGATTTTTAGATGTCCAAAAACACAGTGATTAAAAGTACTATTAATTCTAAAGCTGTCATACTTTGTCTCAATGCATTGCTACCTACTAAAATGGCAATAAGCTTCAGTGTATCTGTAATATTGTCTTTTGGCCAAAGTTCATGTGCTCTATAGCTAGCTTTACAGTAAGCACTAAAAAAAATGGTGAGTTGATGATTGTATGCAATCTGAAAAAAGTGTAATGAGAAATAAGAAAGAGATTCGGAATATAGACTTGATAGGTTTAATCTTTCGATTCTTATTATTGAACGCATTATACTTCTGAAATTATAACTTTAGAATTTAATAATAGATTTAGATCACACTCATTGTCATTAAACAAGATCAGCCCATGCCAGAGGCGGATGCAACCTTATTTGCTGGAGAATTAGTAAAAAAATTATATCGGTGTGTGCGCACAAAGAGACATGAAAATTTTCATTTTTATATCGCTCTGCATCTATTAATTCTAAATTCTGAATTCGTCTTTGACGATATTTGCAAGGAGCCATTGGATGAAAAGGGTGCATCTTTAATATATAAACACTCTCCTTTTATTGAGATCTGCTAGCTGGGTGAAATCTTTGCATATTTGACTTGGATCAAAAGGGTGCATCTTTAGGTCACTAATCTTACTTTATATGAGCGGTTACTATAATTATCTTTTAGGTGACTTGATATCGTACATATTTTTTTTTATTATAACTTTTAGTATATATAGAAGTTTGCACTGGGACTGGGAGGTCACAGGTTCAAGTAGCGGAAACAGTAAAGGGCATCGCGGTACATTAAGCTCCCGCTATACGCGGGGTTCGGGGATGGGCCGAACCACAAGGGTCAATTGTACGCAGCCTTATCCTGCAGTTGTGCAAGAGACTGTATTCACGACTCGAACACGTGACCTCCTGGTCATATATAAACAACTTTACCAGTTACGCCAAACAACGGAAAAAGTGTCTTGCAGAGATGAGAAGGGTAGATGAGACAATTATGCAGCTGCCACCAAGATGCATTTATTAGCACTAGAAAACATTAATCCCTTTAAAGAATTTCAAGTACTGGACAAAGGAATACTGACAAAAATGGTACCAAAAGTTGCAGACTCCAGAGACATACAGTTATTGCTACACTATAAATTCTTTACTGTTTTGACAATCATTGTTATTTACATACTCATTGACAAACAAAGATGAATAGCAGTAGTAATAAATAGAAACAATAATTTATGTTCTTGATCAACAGAACGAACAACAAATAGACAACAAAGCCTGAATTTAGAGCAAAAAGCCTACAGTTTTTAAGCATCAAAACACATGAAAAAAACAGTAACAATTTTTTTTGGCATGCTCTTCAAACAGACTTTCCTTCACTTAGATCTCTCAACAAGAACAAGTGGAGATTACTACTGTTAGTCAACAAATATTTCTGCACCATCTCTTTTTGCTCCAACCGGTTAATGGTTTGCACAATATCGGTTAGATGCTGAAATTTCAGTGCTAACCAAGAAAACGTGACGGGCCGTGTTTGATCTTTCAGTCAGAAGACGCGGGCAGTCTTTCTAGTGCATCAGATATGTGCCTCATTGAAGGTCTCCTTTCCGGGCTGCTGTGAACAGACGCCATTGCAATTTTCAGAACGGCGATCATTTCCTCTTCTTTATCGGCATCTTGAGCTAAATACGGGTCCAGTACATCTGAAAGTGGCTTCTTTTCTTCAATGCACCAATGAATCCAGTTGACAAGATCCATTTCTGAGGAACCTACTTGGATAACCGGGGTTCTTCCCGTAATCATTTCCAGCAAAATCACTCCATATGAGTAAACATCCCATTTCTGCGATGGTTTCACCACTTTCAATGCCTCGGGAGCCTGGTAACAAGAACCAGAAGTTGTAGTTGAAGTAACTG
This sequence comes from Nicotiana knightiana, assembly GCA_005239525.1. Taxonomy (NCBI): domain Eukaryota; kingdom Viridiplantae; phylum Streptophyta; class Magnoliopsida; order Solanales; family Solanaceae; genus Nicotiana; species Nicotiana knightiana. The sequence goes on along the minus strand of ML421396.1, from coordinate 102,521 downwards.
TTGTCGCGGCCTCTGATGGTGCACTGTCTTGCTTACTTTGTTGTGGTTTCTCGGAGGCCATGTGGTTGGAGTGCAACGTAGGGGATGCTCCCGCTATATTTGCAAGACGTCCAAGTCCAAAGTCAGAGATTTTGGGTTCCATGTCGTGCCCAAGCAATATATTAGATGGTTTCAGATCACCGTGAACATATTTCTTGGGACTATACTCATGTAAATAAATCAACCCTTTAGCAGTTCCCTTCATTATTTTCAGGCGAATCGACCACGAAAGAGGTGTAAATGACACCATTCCAGGTTTTCCTAAGGGTTGAGACAAGCCAAAAAACCACAATTAACAATTAAATAGTCAAGAGAAGTTGGAGAAGAAAACGATAACCAAGAAAGCAATTGTCAACATATGATGCTTACCATGAATTGCAGTGGCAAGGTTTCCATTTGGAATGAAGTCATATATCAGTAGCTTCTCATCCACAGACCAATAATAGGCACGAAGCGTCACAATATTTTGATGTCTCAGTTTTCCAATTGCTTCCACCTCAGTTTGGAATTCCTTGAATCTTTGGGAACCGCCCTCACCTAGTCTCCTCACAGCCAAGTTAAGCCCGTCTTCAAGCACAACTTTGTACACAATGCCAATACCACTTTTACCAAGGACAAAGGCAGATGCCTTGAGAAGTTCGTCAAGATCAAACGCCACTTGATTATCTAGTGCCACTAAATCATATTGCTCAATATTCTCCGATAACGTCTCTGACTCATCCTTCCTAAAACACAAACACTCTTTACTTCCTTTCCCTCCCTTCCGGAAACCAAAGCCAGATTCATCTTTTTTCCTTCCACAGGCACAGATTCTCGAATAACAATACGAGAATAGCAAACCAATAACACAAATTCCAACCACATCCCCAACGATTATCGCAATTACAGCACCTCTACTCAAACCTTTGGCATTCCCATCATTTCCACCACCATCTAGGGGAGAATTATTAGGCAAGAAAGGTTCCGATTCCGGTGAAGTTGCCTCACTTTGTGCCGAACACGGGTTCTTTAACGGAGGTCCACAAAGCCCAAGATTACCAATAAAAGCAGTAGGTCCTCTGTTAATCAAAGCACCATTTTGTGGAATTGGACCACTCAAATTGTTATAAGTCAAATCAATATACACCTTCTCTGGTAGATTACCAAGACTAGCCGGAATCGAACCACTAAACTTATTATGTGACAAATCAACAGTTCCTTGCAAATTAGACAAATTTCCTAAGTCACTTGGAATTGGACCATCAAACTTATTAAAACCAAGATCAAGTTTTTCCAATGCAGACAAATTACCACCAAAGCCCTCAGGTAAAAAACCAGTAAAATTATTTTGACTAAGATCAAGAACCTTCAACCTTTTACACTGAAGCAAACTCGCAGGAACAGACCCATTCAAGAAATTCTGTGACAAATCCAAAGTTTGAAGATAATTTAACCTCCCAACCTCAAAAGGTATAACCCCAGAGAACAAATTCCCATAAAGAACCAAACTTTGTAAACCTTGAACCTCAAAAAGCTCAACAGGCAAACTACCAGAGAACAAATTACTCCTTAAATTAACATGTCTAAGCTCAGATAAAGATCCAAGAGTAGAAGAAACAAAACCAGTGAGTTTCTTTTTAGGAATACTAACAGAAACAACTTTAAAATCTTTGCATGTAATACCATTCCATGAACAAGGAGTTTCATCAGAATAGTTCCAATTATTTAATGAACCTTCAGGATCTTGTCCTATACCTTTCTTGAATGACCAAAGTGCTATACCTTCCTCATTCAGAGAACTCACTAAAACACAAGAATTACAAAGAACCAAGAAAATGTACAAACATAAAGCTAGCATTTTTTAGCTCAAGAAAATGGAAAAATTGGTCTCAAAGAGCTTACCTTTGTACACCAGAAAACCAAGTTTTTGAGCTTTAGAGAAAGAAAGGGAGAGTGTGAAAGGGTTGATAGTGAGAACAGTGGAAAGAAGAAAAAGGGGGTACTGTGTGTGTGTGTGTGTGTGTTTATTGGAGAAAGGTAAAGTGGGGTTTTGAGCTAAGTGGAAGAAAGACGTTGGAAAAATAGATTAATGTATTTCTTATACTTAGGGAAAAACAAACAGGAGAAAGAAGAAAAAAGAAGTTTTATTGTAGTAATCACTGTATGTATGTATCAGTGGAGTAGGGTAAGGATATATAATATGAGACAATTTCATATTTCTCGTCTTATTAATTATTATCCCGAGACTTTTTTCTTTTTCGAGCTATAAGCCAATATGAAAAACAAAATAGGAACAGTTAAAAATATGATATTATATTGTACTGTATTATTTGATGAATATAATGTTTGGATAGATTGTATCGTTTGTTATTGTTTCATGATATCACACACCAACAATATGAAAAATAAATTTGTAATATTATAAAGAAAAATTATGATACGGGGTAAATTTATTATATAAAAAGGTAGGTAAATGATAAAATAAAATTATTTAATAATAATGAAGGGTGAGATGAGAGAAAAATACAAGATAATGATGCTATCACAACAAATCGGCCGTTACACAAAGTGACACATTTCGTCATTACGTAACGACGGATTTAACGATACGATACAATAAAATTTAAGTAACAACCAAAACAAACATCGTATTTAAAGTAACAATACGATACAATACAACATGTAACAACCATCCAAACAAGTTGTAAAGGATTATGCCTTCTGTTTTCTTTTTTTTTTTTTTGAGAAAAAATTGGTCATGCTTGAATAGCTTTTATTTTTATTTCTTGCATTAAAATTGTTCAAGAATAAAGTTGTGAAAATGGGGTCTAATATTTCTTAGCGTTTATTGGGAGTTAGTTGATAACCACTTAATTATATAAGTTTTTTATGATGTATCGCAATAACAAAAATTCTGTATAATCCCATAAATAAAATTAGGGAAGGTAGAATACTTTATATTTCTACCTTATGAGGGTTAGATAAACGGTTTCCGACAGACCTTCAGCATAAAAAAAAAATATAATAAATGAGCAATAGCAATAACAACAAACAATAAACAACAACACGATAATAATAAGGCAATCGAATCGAAAGAATCAAGAATATGAATCAGAAAACTAAGCATAACGAAATACAAGAGCAATTCAATACTTCTTAGTCTTAGGTTAGGACTTAGGAACATGTGCCTTGTATCTCTTACATGAGAATAATTATAGTATTTCATGAATTTCGTGGTACTATTTTCTATATAGTTAGTCTAATTCTAATTCAGAAAAGAAATATTTTTTATATTTAAAAACAACTAAGCTTCTCGTACATACAAAGTATTGGATACTCAAGCACTCATTGTTTCGATTTCATCACTATATTTTTGTATAGGAAACTAGTATTAACGTACAAATAAATTAGTATGAATTTAAACGTAAGTATCTTTTTAGGATTAATATCAACTCTGGATTAAAGACACAAGCATGCACTTATGTCTTAAAAATTAGTATGATTTACGTGTTTAATATACCATGATTCAATAAAGTTATTTCTTCTTAAATTATGTAATAAGTAGTGCCACATAAATAAAAAATGAGGAATTATTTTCTTTCTGAAACAGGAAATATGTACCAAGGATGAACCATATCTTAAAGCAATGACAACTCAGTAAAAGTCAGGCTTATCTTTTATCAAGAATTGGTAATAGTACCAGCTACTTAGCTAGTTGTAATAAACAAAAATTAAGGACCACTTTTCTGTACTTTGATTTTTTGGGGGGCTAGAATTACAAGAAGAGATGGAGGGCCAGGATTTAAAGTTGGTCAAAAGCAGTGAGGACTGTCTTTATAGTGTTGGACAATTGAAGTGAAACAGCAAGGTGATTATATTGTTAATTAACTAAATCATATACTACTAATAATCAACAGATTTCAATGAAGCATGCATTTTGACTGTCTATTATTCACTCCACATGTTTATTTGACCCAAATTAATCCTTAACCTCTTGTTTTTATCCTGATAAATACACCTCAAGTCCTAACTACAAATGTATACTGTAAAAATATACTCGCATTCGGTGTTTATATTAAATAATTTTAATTATCATGATTAAATTATAAATTAAAATTAAAATATAGTGATAGGTGTGTATGTAAAGATTGTAATCATATATTCATTAAATTAATATAAATATGTGTATGGATAAGTTTTCACCCTATGAATATGTAGTTCTTATGTCTAAAATATTAAAAATTACAAATTTGTTAGGCTTAACCTCACCCTAGAGTGGCATTTCCTTTCAATGAGAAATAGGCGAAATCTAATTATTCTTTTATTTTTTCCATCAATTATATTACGGTATATCCTACTTTTATTAACTACAACAATAATATATCTAATATGATCCCACACCGACCTAATCTTATTAACTACGGTAACAAAAATCACCAAATTAAATTGGACAATGAACAACCAGGCTCCGAAGTAGGACAACCGATGAGTGAACTCGGTCCGTGCCAGTTCGGTCATTGGTGGGCCCACTACATGGCGCCTTTTACATAGAAAAATACTTCGTCCGTTTCAATTTATGTGTACCTATTTCCTTTTTAGTCCGTGCAAAAAAGAATGACCTTTCCCTATTTGGAAACAATTTACCTTTATGTAATAATTTATAACCACATAAAATATATGTTCTTTATTTATACTATAAATTTAAAATTTTTCTCTCTTTTCTTAAATTGCGTACTCAATCAAATAGATTCATATAAATTGAATCGGATGGAGTATAAACTTTTTGATGCTTCCAAAATGACAACTGATAAAATGTATATTCTTGTCCATTGGTGGGTCCACTACATGGCGCCTTTTACATAGAGAAANTTTGCCAGCTCCAAGCTGTTGACTCTCTGTAATCAAAAGCATTTATTTAATGAATGAAATTTTTCCTCGGAATGAAGCTTTTAGAAAATTATATGCTCCTCTCAGGGTACAGCCGTATTGAACTACGCGATGGTCTGATTCACGCGGCGCCGTGATACGTAGGCAATCCACATAGGATTCGATCATACCCGTAAGAAAATAGCGGATGCAATAACCGAAAAAAAAAAAAAAAAAAAAAAAAAAAATATATATATAATTTTAGACTAGCGAATACAATTAATTTTGTGAACAGGCCAATTTTGTATGGTTCCTTTTACATATCTTGATTAGACGAGTGGCAGGGGAGGCTGAGTTCTAGTGAGAAGTAATAAAAACGAGAAATTAGAGAAAATTTGACAAGTGAACTACCAAAATAGCTACTGTATTTGTCAGAATAGAGCCCAAAAAATAGTGTTTATTTAGTTAGTGGAACAGCTCTTTTTTGTTACTTATTTTTGCACTTTTTTTTTGTTTCTCGCTAGGTGATCGGTATTCATATTGGGTCCCGACTAAATTCGGATTCGTCTCGAAAAATTCTATATTGGAAGGTAAAGTGCTCCCTAACAAAGGCGACTCCATACCCAGGGACTCGAACCCAAAACCTCTGATTAAGAATGAAAGAGTACTTAACACTCCACCACAAGCCTCATTGATCTTATTTTTGCACTTAACATAGCTCCACAGCTTAGATCAAATTATAGAGCAACAACGCTAGTTCTTTTTGATCAATGGTCTTGTTATTAGATTCTTGCTTCGGTTATCTTATTGCTTTTGTATTTTTTTTTTTTTGTTATTTTTTTTGTCTTTATTAATTTCAATATAGCATTTTACAACTATTTTTTTTTGAGCCGAAAGTTTATCGGGAGGTACCTCACTACCCCACAAGATAGAAGTAAGATTTGCATTACATTACCCTACCAAAATCATGTACAGTGGAAATATACTCAATATGTTGTCGTAGGTCTTGTTATAGAATAACAAAATTGAGAAACTCTTCAGCTACACTTTCAATGGAGGAAAGGTGTTAACATGTCAATATTTTTATTTCTATTATCTTTCATGAATAAATTTTACTACGACTACTTTATAATTTATGTTGTTTATTAATGAAGTACTAAAAAAATAATATATACCTATAACCTAATCAGTGATGTGAAACATTTACTGATACTTATTATCGTGCATGCTTTAAGTTTATACTAACTATTACTACAAAAGTAGGAAAAAAATCACCAGTACTCTATGCATGCTCCAGTTTCATTTTTTTGTTATAGTAGTCAATATTGAGCGATTAAAAAATTATTTTATGAATTCATTAATACTTAATTTCCGTAATCTTTTATTGATCGTGAATTCTCGTTTATAAAATTTAAAATTTTATTGTAATATTACATATGTTATACATGTATACGGTCAAAATCGGGCTATGGTTAATCGAAACCAGGATGGTAGGCCGATGATCGGTCTCATGTTACGACAGATCACGACATGAAGATATATTATCAAGCTCGTAATTCGAGGACCAATTGAGACCGAGACCAGCCGAGGACGAGACCGAACGAGATAGGCATCGAGCAAGACCGAAGAAAGCCTGCTGAGTTGAATAATGGAAAGCCGAGATATCCGTGAACGGTCAAGGATCGTGGCGGCAATCTCGGCACGTATCAAATCAAGACCGGTTATTGAGCCAATCATGGAATTTACTTCTGTATTTAGAATTATACCATAAGTAGAATTCTCCTGCAATATGGGGGGGGGGGGGGGGGGGGGGGGGGGAGGGGGGAGGGAGAGGTTCTAATCATTTTGTAATGATCTCATTCACGCATAACAAAGCAATACAATACATTTTCTCTCTTAGCTCTCTTATTTTGCTTTTCAGTTTATCCTTTTCAATTAGACATTTATTTGGTTCGAACGCGATCCAGCTCGAGGGCCAAACTGCACTTCATATTGGTTTGCTTTATTTTACTGTCAATTTTTAACATTAGTTCTCATATTTCTCAATCTGTTCCAAGTGAAATCACATATCTTTAAAATCACTTATAAATTTAATTGTTATCCGATTTTAAGGGTAAACAGTTTGGCGCCCACCGTGGTGCTAAGGATAATGGTGATTGCCTGATACTAATTTTTATAACACACACATTGATTTACACTTGTTCTGTAAGTGTTTTTGATTTCAGGATCAGCATGTCGAACTCTCAAGCAGTACCCACACACGCCGATAATGGCCTTGGTTTTCATGGAGAAAACGACAACATAGTTGAACCAGGGAACGAAGTGCCTCAGGCTGACCTCGAGGGAGTACCAATTGTATACCCCATTGACGTCAGTTCCCATGTTGCCCTGGACGGTAAAAAACACAGGACGGCGAAGACGGAAGAATCAACCTTCGAATAATATTCGAAATGTTGCAGGCTCAACAAGCTGCCATAACGCAACTCCAAAATCAGAACCACGCACCGAGTAGGGTTGAACCCGAGCCCTCACTGGAAGTTGTTCACAGGGCCAAACCAGTACCGGAGAGGTCAAACTTGAACGAATCGGGGATTGACCCAGCTATTATGAAAATGCTCGAGGAGCTCACAAAACGAATCGAATCAGGGGAGAAGAAGATTGAAGCAAATGATAAAAAAATGGAAACGTATAACTCCCGAGTTGATAAAATTTCGGGGGCACCACCGATTCTAAAGGGTTTGGATTCAAAGAAGTTCTTACAAAAGCCTATCCCCCCGAGTGCGGCTCCTAAGCCTATCCCAAAGAAATTCCGCATGCCAGAAATTCCTAAGTATAATGGAACTACCGACCCCAATGAGCATGTCCCTTCTTGTACATGCGCAATAAAGAGGAACGATTTAGAGGATGATGAGATCGAGTCCGTTCTACTGAAGAAATTCGGAGAAAATTTATCGAAGGTGGAAATGATATAGTATCATAATTTGCCGCCCAACTCCATTGATTCCTTTTCCATGCTCGCAGATTCCTTCGTCACAACACACGTCAGAGCCATAAAGGTCAAGACCAGGAAGTCGAACAGAAAGACAACGAGATGCTCAGAGAGTTCGTATCTCGGTTCCAAATGGAGTGTATGGATCTACCCCCAATCGCAGATGATTGGGCCGTTCAGGCTTTCACTCAAGGGCTAAACATACAAAGTTCGGTAGTCTCGTAACAGTTAAAACAAAATTTGATCGAATATCCAACTGTAACTTGGGCCGATGTGCATAATCGATACCAATCAAAAATCAGGGTCGAGGATGATCAATTGGGGGCTCCATCGAGGTCCGTTTATCCAAATAGGTCCGTCGACAGAGTTTAAGGGGATATCAACCGAGAAGCACTGTCAAACAAAGATCGATATCAACTATACGGTGGAGATCGGAGAAACAACGGTCCTGGACGCAACCCTGTTCGAAGTGATAGAAGAAATGATCGAGGACAGAGCTCCTGAGGGATCATGAGTAAGAGTAGTTCCGACAGGAACGTCGAACCCAAAGAAGTGCATCAACTATCGGAGTACAACTTCAACGTCGAAGCGTCAGCTATTGTATCAAACATCGGACGTATCAAAGACACCAGGTGGCCTCGACCTTTACAGACTGATCCGACCTAGAGAAATCCTAATCAAATGTGCAAGTATCATGTCACCCATGGCCATTAAACAGAAGATTGCAAAAAGTTGAGGGAAGAGGTAGCCTGTCTGTTTCACGAAGGAAATCTTCGAGAATTCTTGAGCGACCGGGCTATGAACCACTTCAGAGACAGGGATGCAAATAGGAAAAATGAACAAGAAGAGCCATAACACCTGATTCACATGATCATTGGTGGAGTTGACATTCCACAAGGACCCATATTCAAGCGCACCAAGGTGTCGATCACGAGGGAAAAACAAACTCGGGATTATGTACCAGAAGGGACCTTGTCTTTCAATGATGAGGATGCAGAGGGGATATTGTTTAAGCAAAGAATTAGATCCTTTGACCAAAGCTATTTTAGGATGAACACAGGTTTCTGATAATCCAGGAAATAATAATAAATAAAAAGGAGTAAGTAAATAGACAATAATATGATGCACAGAAAAGTAAAATGTATTGTATTCGTAGTTCAGATGCCTTTAAAAGTTATATTTTCTTCCTTTATATAGGGAATTTCTTAATATAACGTCTACCTCTTACAATTATCGCTCATTAATGACTAATTATTACATTAATGGGACGTTACAAAGAATAATCGTAACTGTTGCGTGAAGGTTGTGTAACGTGTGAGTCATTAATTGAGGATATATGAATCTGCCCGTAGCTCTGTCCGAATTCATTCTGACCATGTCTCTTCTTTGTCTCAATCATGTGAGTTTCTCGTAGCTGATTTCCCCGTAGGTTTATTGAGTCGTGCCTCTTTGCTTTGCACCTCTTTATTGAATCATGTCTAGCTGACATGTTTTCCTTGATCCACGTAGCCGGCTGAGTCATCGGGAATTATCATACGTGGGAAAATCTTTTTTACCAATACAGATAGTCCCCCCACTTACCATTTATTTATCGATTAGTATTTGGTAAGTCGATACGCATTTATGGCGGGAATATTTTGCCGTCGCTTCATCTCGTAACATTGTATCCTTTTCTGAACAGAGGCGTCACTTGTCACTTCTATTTAATGCTCAAGCCACGTGTTCCCACTGGATTGGTTCTGCAGTTATTCGGTGCCTTTTAGGGCTTCTTGCGGCTGCATCAGTCACGAAGTGACACCTTCAATCATGACTTTCTCATCATTTTTTTTCATGTTTGATAGTTGTCTTCAAGTATAAATACCTTTTTTCTTTTCTTTACTTCCACGAAAAACTTCTAACTTGTCTTCTTTATTTGTAAAGAGTTTTACCTTGTCTTTGTCAATATGTCTTCATCAAACCAACCTAAAGGAGTGATAAATGTGGATGATTTGACCCCCTCTTCTGCTCCGACGCAGAGCCGGAGAGGTGGTAGGCTGAGGAGTTTAGGCTTTACTCCTTTAAGAGGCTCTTCTTCTTCCCAGATTACTTCCCCTCCTTTTGCTAGGTCTTTAGTTTCTCCAAGAGCTAGGGCTTCCAGATCTTCGTCTAGGGGTAGAGAATATCATGAAACCTTACGCGAACCACGAGTGGATGAAATCATTGCTGCTGAGTTTACCTTCTCTAGGGATAGTCATGTCCTTGTTGATCAATCATTATCCCTTGATAGTGCTGATAGGTACCCTACCCTTATTACCGAAGGTTTAGTTCCCCTTATCCGCAAAGAATGTTCTTGGAAGTCTGATTTTCCTATCATCGTTCCGAATGAGAACCAAAGAATAACGTCTTACAAGACGGGGTATTCTTACATTTATACGTACCCTTTTACTTTAGGGTTTAAACCTCCTATTGATCCAGTCATCATTGAATTCTGTTGTTTCTTCAAAATCTGTTTAGGAAAAGTTGGTCCTCTTGTGTGGCGAGTTGTTGCGTGTCTCAGATGTGTAGCTACTTTATCCTCGGTTTCTTTCACCTTTAATCATCTCATTCATATTTATTCTCCTACCTAATTTCGCCAAGGGATTTTTACTCTGGCTGCCAGGAGTAAAAGAGTGCTGGTAACCCCTGAAGACGATAAGGATAGAGGTTGGTACCATCGGTACGTTGCTGCGCCCACCGCTGGTTTAGTGGGTGAAGAAAATCTTCCCTTCCCTGAGAAGTGGAATCGTGCACGTGAGTACATTTTAGCTCACATTTGTTATTTTTCCTTTTTGCTTTAAGTGTTTATTAACACCGTAGCTATTTATTCTTCTTTCAGCAATCATGGGTACTGTTGAGAATGTCTCCGGTATCCATGATTGGGTAGGAAAATTGTTGTCGATTGCTCCGTTGGAAGAAAGGTCTTGGAAGTACTTCTCTGGGAAGTATGATTGGAAAGTGAAAACTCACGGTAAGTGAAGCTTTTGTTTTCGTTTCTTTTTTTGCTCGAATCTCTTTCTCATTTTAACCCTTTATTTTTGATAGGAGTAAAAGAGTGTTGGTAACCCCTGAAGACGATAAGGATAGAGGTTGGTACCTTCGGTACATTGCTGCGCCCACTGCTGGTTTAGTGGGTGAAGAAAATCTTCCCTTCCCTGAGAAGTGGAATCGTGCACGTGAGTACATTTTAGATCGCATTTGTTATTTTCCCTTTTTACTTTAAGTGTTTTATTAACACCGTAGCTATTTCTTCTTCTTTCAGCAATCATGGGTACTGTTGAGAATGTCTCCGCTATCCGTGGTTGGGTAGGAAAGTTGTTTTCGATTGATCCGTTGGAAGAAAGGTCTTGGAAGTACTTCTCCGGGAAGTACAGTTGGAAAGTGAAAACTCACGGTAAGTGAAGCTTTTGTTTTCGTTTCTTTTTTTGCTCGAATCTCTTTCTCATTTTAAACCTTTATTTTTGATAGGGTTTCCTATCCGTGGAGTGTCTTCTGCGTCTGTTTCCAAAATGTCCCTGGCTCAGGCCCAGGAAATTGTTGCTGGTTCTTCTTCTTTGAAGAGGAAGGTTGGTGGGTCTAGGACCTTAGAAGAGGAAGAAGAAGAGGAGGATTCCTTGGTGCACAGGTCATGTAGAAGGAGGGTGATTTCAGACGATGAGTCTACACCCGTGGCTGTGCTTTCCGTACCTGAAGTCAGACCTTCTTCCTCCGAGGATGTTTCTCTCTCTCCTGTGCATGATTTTGTGGATCATTTGTTCCGTGAAGGCTTTGGCCCCGCTGTTAATGAAGTTCCCTTAGTTGTTTTTCCTCCTTCTTTTAGAGAAGTTCCTTCATCTGCTCCTATTATTTCCTCCGCTCCCTTGGCTATTACTGCTCCCGTTACTACTTTGCCCGTGGCTTCTTCAGATCCCCGACTTCCGTGTCCATGGCTTCTACATCTCTGTCTATTTCCGTGCCTTCTATTAGAGAAGTAGGGTCTTCCAGCAGGGAGATGCGGCAGGTTTTAATAGAGGTTCCAGCTGGTGAGAGTCTTTTTAAGAAATTCGGCCAGCCTGAGGTGTGGCTGAAGCCCTTGATAGGCCCAACAAAGAGGTCCAAACTGGATAGCCATAGTTCTCTTACCTGGGCTAATGAGGTCATGCACACATCTTTGAAGGTAAAGTGTATTCTTTTGCATTTCATTCTTGTACATGTAATTGTCGTATCTAATTGATTTCCTTTTTGTAGATCAACCTTATAGGCATGGAGCTCATGAAGAGGGTTTATAATGTGGAGCAGGAAATAAAAGAGTGCCAGGCTGAAGCGGGTAACTGGAATGGGCAATATGATAGTCTAAGGATCGACATGGAAGCTTTAGAAGAAGAAAAATGCACTCTGGAGCGACAAATGAGAGTCACGGCTGCGGAGTTGGTAGTGGAGAAGGCTTCTTTCAACCAGGAGGACAAAGACAAGAGCATCATTGAGTCTTCATTTGCTGAACAGTTGTCCCATGCCTCAGAAGAAGTTAGGAGTATAAAAGCTTTACTAGAATAGAAAGAAGAGTACTCAGGCGAGCTTGTGCAGTCTATGACTCAGACCCAGGAGGATCTTCGCAATGCCTTGGACAAAATTCAATTCCAAGCTCGTGAAGAGGCGGCAACTGTCGATGTTAGTTGGGCGTATATGAATTCTCTCCTTGACACATTGACGGAAATGAGTCAAGGGGGTTTCGACCTTAATGCTGAAATAACTAAAATCAAAGAAGCCATGGAGAAGGCTCAACAAGGTCAGAATCACTCTTCACCTGAAGGTGAGGCTCCTGATGCTCAAGTCCCCTCATTTCCAGTTGTTCCTGCTCCATCTGCCGGTAAAGAAGTCGACCCCCCTCCTCAAGACAATTAAGATGTTGGTTCTCCCCCTTTTTTTATTTGATTGGTAGTTACCCCCAGCTCCATCGGGGGTAAGTTTGGATCTTTTAAAGTCCCCAATTGTCAACTTAGGGGCACCTTAATGTACATACAATATATACGGCTAAGTATAAGTTTAATACTTAGTTTCTACTTAGCCGTTTTAACATATCAATGCAAAATGTGACTTTTGTTATTAAGTTTCTATTCTACTCTTTAAGTCTTTTGCATGATTTATTTTTTGAGGTTTTAGTTTTACCTCTGAGTTTTGCATATAGAATTCTTTAGATTACTTGCACCTTTTCGTAATAGGCACGGTGTCATAAAAAATGTGTTCCTTTTTGTAGTAGGCATAATTTATGAAAGAGGGTCTTTTTTGATCAACACTTAATGAAGAAGACGTCTCAACTTCATAAAGGTGTAATAATGCAATAGAGTGATAGGAATTTTTCACATGTTTAAGAATGTTTCTGAGGAAAGTTTTTTGTTTGAACTTTCACAATATTTTACATGTGTTTGATTATCGTCTAAAACTCATGTTGCAACTGTTTTCTTTTAACAGATTTGATATACACTTGTATTTCGTAACTGTTTTTCGTATGTAACAGTTTTTTCGAGTTAATACAAGAGAGCAACTATTTTTTGTTCGTAACAATTTTTATTCAAGTTGGGGTTTTCACCCGTAACTGTTTTTGTTGACAACAATTTTCAATAAGCATGAGGGAAATGCTCTTACATCCGTAACTGTTTTATTTGATAAAAATTTCTTGAACAAGTACAAGGATTTTGATATTTCATCCATAACTGTTTTATTTGATAACAGTTTTGAATGAGTACAATAATGATGATCTTTTATCCGTAACTGTTTTTGGTTACAACAGTCTTTCTTTTGAATAAGTACAAAGATGCGCATTTCTTCCTCGTTGCTAACATTTTGCCTTTTAACCTGAACATGTTCAAAGGTGTTTTGGATTAGCCTTTGTGTTTGAGTCTTTGGCTCTTTCGATTTTTCTCGTATCACTTGACTTGTGGGGTAGATGGATATTCAGGCTCGAGCTTTGAATTTTTGATAGTCTTTTTTGCTTCGTCTTAGCCTTCCATACTGTATAGTCCCCCAAGTGTTTGAGCTTTGAAGAATGAAATCTCAAGAACTTGACTATTCCTTCCTTGTGATCCTTTTCCTGAAAAAGAAAAACATGCAGGACTCGAAGGTATATAGTTTTTAGATGATGACTGCTTAACTCTTTAAAACGTCCATCATAAAGTGTAACCCTAGACCGGGAATTCAGTTACTTCCTCGCGTCTTTGCAGGTCTAATATCAATATCTGATGATGGGTTAGCTTTATGCCTATCATCTAAAAAGGTTAGTAACATTTTAAATGTTCAAAATAAAATCGAACGTGTGATACCTGACCGAGGGTATCAACTTCTTTTCCTTAGAAGTAGTACTTCTTCAAGTGGACGGCAGAATCCTACCAACTATGCCTCGGACTTTGTAGGGACCTTCCCAGTTTGGACTTAGCTTTCATGCGCCTGCTTCTTTCGTTGATTGAAAGACTTTTTTGAGGACGAAGTCCCCAATCTTGAAGTACCTGAGATGAGCTTTACGATTGTAAGAACGCTCTATGATTTGTCTTTGAGCTGCCATCCGTATTAGTGCTGCTTCTCTCCGTGGTTCGAGCAGGTCCAGATTGATCCTCAATTCGTCGTCGTTCGCTTCCTCCGTGGCTGTGGTAAACCTTGTGCTTGGTTTGCCAATCTCCACAGGTATTAAGGCTTCTGAGCCATAGACAAGTGCGAATAGAGTTTCTCCCGTGGCTGTTTTTGAAGTTGTTCTGTATGCCCATAGTACCGCTGGTAACTCATCAGGCCAGTTTCCTTCGGCTTTATCTAGCTGCTTCTTTAGATTGTTGATGATGACTTTATTCATTGACTCAGCTTGACTATTATCCACGGGGTGGTATGGCGTTGAAGTGATCCGTTTGATTTGCCAGCTTTCGAAGAATTCTGTGATTTGCGAGCCTATGAATTGTGGGCCATTATCACACACGATTTCCTTTGGTATCCCAAAGCGGCATATTATGTTTCGCCATAAGAAGCTTTTAACTTCCTTTTCTCGCACATGTTTGAACGCTTCTGTCTCTACCCATTTTTTAAAATAGTCGGTTAGTATGAGCAAAAACCGTACCTGTCCTTTAGCTGTGGGAAGAGGTCCCACTATGTCCATACCCCATTTCATGAAGTGCCATGGGGATATTATTGGATGCAATAATTCCGCTGGTCGATGCATGTTATTGGCAAACCTTTGGCATCTATCGCATTTGGATACGAAGTTCTCGGCCTCTTCTTCCATTTTAGGCCAATAGTACCCAGCTCTGATTAGGGTTTTTACCAAGGATCTTGCCCTGAGTGATTTCGACAGTGTCCTTCATGGACTTCTTTCATCACGAACTCCATTTGGTTAGGTCCGAGGCATTTTGCTAGGGGCCCTCCAAACATCTTGCGATATAATGAGTTGCGAATGAGGAAGTACCGTGCAACTTTGCGGCGAAGTGCTTGAGCTGTTTTCTTGTCTTCAGATACGGTGCCATTCTGCAAAAAATTTAAGATTTCGTTTGTCCAATCCCAGGTTAAATTGTTGAAAGTTACCTCATTTCTGTCTTGGTCGATCGCTGAATGGAATAGATGAACGACAATTGCATTGTCTTTGTTTGTTACTTCCGTGACTGCTGCGAGGTTAGCTAATGCATCTGCCTCTGCATTTTCCTCTCTAGGTATTTGTATTACATTTCATGTTTTGAATTGTCTCACGAGCTCTCGTTCCTTTTCTAGATATTGTTGCATCCGAGTCTCTCGAGCGATGTAAGTCCCCTGCATCTGATTTACTACCAGTTGGGAGTCACTTTTGATTACGATTTGCTCGATTGAAATTTCTCGTGCGAGTTCTTGTCCTGCAATGACAACTTCGTACTCTGCTTCATTGTTAGTTATAGGATAACATTTGATAGCCTGTCTTGTCTTTTCACCCGTGGGTGATATTAAGATTATGCCTAAGCCGACACCTTTTATATTGGAAGAACCATCGGTAAATAGGGTCCATAGACCCGAATTAGCACCGTTAAAGAGTTGTAATTCTTTTTCCACTTCAGGGACAATGCTACTACTAAAGTCAACGACAAAATCTGCTAAGATCTGAGACTTGATTGCAGTCCTAGGCTGATATATTATTTCATGCTCACTTAATTCTATGGCCCACTTGGCTAATCTTCCTGATAGTTCTTGTTTATGCAGTATGTTTCTTAATGGATACGAGGTCACAACTGTGATTGGATGACATTGAAAGTATGGCCTTAATTTTCTAGATGCCATGATTAGAGCTAAGGCTAACTTTTCTAGATCTGAATATCTAGTTTCAACATCTAGTAATGTCTTGCTTACACAATAAATAGGAGTTTTTTTACCTTTATCCTCCCTTACCAATACTGCACTTACAACAATTTCCAAGACAGCAAGGTAGACGTACAACCTCTCCCCCTCTTTTGTCTTTGACGACAACAGAGGTTTTGATAGATAAGCCTTTAGGTCGTTGAGAGCCTGTTGACATTCTTCAGTCCATTCGAACCGATTTTGCTTTTTGAGAACTGCAAAGAATTTAAAACTTTTCTCGGAAGATTTGGAAATAAATCTTCCTAAGGCTGCAATTCTTCCCGTTAGTCTTTGAACTTCTTTTTTGTTTATAAGTACATCAATTATTTCTTCTATAGCTTTAATTTGATCAGGATTTACCTCTATTCCCCTGTTTGATACAAGGAAACCCAAGAATTTACCCGATTCTACGCTAAAAGCACATTTTTCTGGATTCGGCCTCATATTATACCTGCGTAAAATGCCAAAGGTAATAGAGAGGTGCTGGAAATGGTCTTCCGCCCGTGTTGATTTTACCCGCATGTCATCGTTGTAAACTTCCATCATTTTTCCTAGATGTTCTCGGAACATCTTGGTCACTATCCTTTGATAGGTGGCTCCAGCATTTTTTAAGACAAAAGGCATGACTTTATAACAATAAGTCTCCCTGTTTGTAATAAAAGAGGGTTTTCCCTCATCTGAGGGATCCATTTTAATCTGATTATAACCAGAATACACATCTAGAAAGCTTAACAATTCATGACTTGCGGTGGCATCAATCATTTGATCTATATGTGGTAATGGGAATGAATCTTTGGGGCATGCTTTATTTAAGTCAGTATAATCTACGCATACTCTCCATTTTCCATTCTTTTTAGGTACTACCATAGTTTTAGCTAGGGTACGTTACCTCTCATATCGAATCAATTTTCAAGAGTTTCTGTACCTCTTCATCAATCACTTGGTTCTTGAATGGTCCTTACTTTCTTTTCTTCTCTTCGACCGGGGCTCAGCCTCATGCCTACATACACTTTCTGTTCAGGTTTTCGAGATCATCCATAGTTGTTTTGATGTGCTCCTCTTCCTCCGGTTCATGAATGACGTCCGATCTGGAATCTACATCAGTGTGGTCCAGTTTATTTTCCGTGGTGACTTGATTCACCTTTTCGTGAATATCTTCTTCTGTATCTGTTTGAACACTTACTTATTTCGTATCTGTTTGGTCAATGGCTTTGTCCGTACCTGTTTGGCCGGTAACATCTGTCTGGGAGATTTCCATATCTTTCGATTCTTCCGTCTCTACTTTTTTTTGTTATAATGCACCACAAAATTTATATTTCTAGAAATTTGTTGATTTGCTCTAATCTGTCTGATTCCCTATTCTGAAGAGAATTTTATTACCTGATGCAAGGTAGATGGTACTGCTTTCATGTCGTGGATCTAGGGCCTTCCCATGATTACGTTATAAGCCATGTCAGTATCAACGACTTGGAATTTGGTGTTTTTAATTACTCCCTCGGCATAAGTGCTAAGTTCGATTTCTCCTTTGGTTATCACTGTAGAGTTGTCAAACCATGATATGGCTCATGCCTTTGGGATCACCTGATTTCCCAAGAGCATTTCTTCCACGACTCTTAGCAAGATAATGTTGACTGAACTACCTAGATCAATCAACACTCTTTTAATGTTAGTGTCATGAATGGGTAAGGATATTACCAGAGCATCATTGTGGGGGAGCATTAGTCCACCAAAATCTGCATCATCAAAGGTTATATCATCTACGTCCGGATTTTCTCGAACCCACTTTCCGTGTGTAACTGTGACCTTCGAGGCTAATTTGCAAACTATTCCGTTTACTTCCTCTCCTCCATGTATCACGTTGTCAGTTCTTTTTGGAGATGGAGGTTTCGGGGGCTCCTTCCTGTTCTTCATGTATGCCTGTTTACCTTTATCACTAAACAATTCTGTTAAATAGCCCTGTTTCAATAATTGTTCTATTTCACCTTGTAAAAACCTGCAATCTGCAGTCTTATGTCCATGATCATTATGGAATTCACACCAGAAATCTGGATTCCTTTTAGTTGGATTTGACCGCATTTCTTTGGGCCATCGAACCTTATCACCCGTATTTCTTAATATTGAAACAAGTTCAGGGGTAATTACATTAAATGTGTGATCCCCAATTCGTGCATTACCTCTAGGTCGTTCATCTCGATCCTTTCTGGATCTAGATGATGACGAGCTCGCATCTCTGCTTGATGGTCTATAATCTGACCTGGTGTTTTCGAACCTGGGACGAGTTTCATGTCCCGATGGTCCCAAGTAAGGATTGTACCTGTTTTTACCTAATCTCCTGTCTGATTCGGAACGTATGGATCTGGTATGATCTTCATAATTCGAATGAGCAATGGTGTCTTTTTCTAATCGAAGTTTAGTACTGTACCTATTATAAACATCGTTCCATGTTGTAGCTGGGAAGTCTCTCTAGCTTTCTTTGAGTCTCCTCGTGGCTTCTGAGCTTTTTTCATTTAGATTACTTGCAAATGCCATGGCTGCCCAATTATCAGGCACCCTTGGTAGTTGCATTCTTTCTCGTTGGAACCTATCTACAAATTCACGGAGTAGTTCCGTGTCTCCTTGCTTTATTTTAAATATGTCCTCCATTCTTTTCTCGACTCTTTGCCCACCAGAGTGTGCTTTTATGAAAGAATCTGCAAGCTCAGCAAAAGAATCGATAGAATTTTCAGGGAGAAGAGAATACCAGGTTAGGGATCCTTTGGTAAGCGTTTCTTCGAATATTTGACAAGGACTGATTCAATCTCTTGTTTTGTTAAGTCATTGCCCTTTACTCCGGTAGTAAAAGTAGTCACGTGGTCGCGTGGGTCGGTTGTTCCGTCATACTTAGGAACGTCAGGCATTTTAAACTTCTTGGGTATAGGAAAGGGTGCTGCGCTTGGTTTCCAAGATTGTTGAGAATATCTATCAACATCAATGCCTTTGATAACAGGTGGTACTCCAGGAATTTGCTCAATTCGATCGTTTTGTTCCTTCACCTGTTTCTGCTGGGTTAGTAGTAAATTTT
This sequence comes from Nicotiana knightiana, assembly GCA_005239525.1. NCBI lineage: Eukaryota > Viridiplantae > Streptophyta > Magnoliopsida > Solanales > Solanaceae > Nicotiana > Nicotiana knightiana. The sequence continues at coordinate 83,259 of ML421396.1, read as the reverse complement.
GTAATTCAGAGTTATTAGTCATACCTGGTCTCGCTTCAAGAGATTCGTTAGGAGTGTCATCCCTTGCTGAGTTTACCAACCCAGACTGAGGATTTTCCACGGTGATAGTGTTATTGGGAGGTGGTGTCAGTGATGTAGGTGATGCCGCTGGTAATCCCCTTGCAAATTCTTGCATAGCTTGGCCCACATACTCTGCAATCATTTTCTTTACTCGATCTTGTTCTACCGTTTGATCATTATTATCGTTGTTATTGGATCTTTCTGGGGATTGTTCCCTTGAACCACGTGGGGTTCCTAAAGGTGATGGAACCGAGGTTCCATTTCTCTATTGGTTATTGTTGTTGGAGTTCGACATAGTTCAGAGAATATCGCTTGAAAAGCAAACAAAGATTATCAGAGTTCCCGGTAACGAAACTAGTTTGTTTAACCAAAGAATTAGATCCTTTGACCAAAGATATTTTTAGGATGAACACGGGTTTCTGATAATCCAGGAAATAATAAAATAAATAAAAAGGAGTAAGTAAATAGACAATAATATGATGCACAGAAATGTAAAATGTATTGTATTCGTAGTTTATATGCCTTTACAAGTTATATTTTCTTCCCTTATATAGGGAATTTCTTAATATAACGTCTACCTCTTACAATGATCGCTCATTAATGACTAATTATTACACTAATGGGACTTTACAAAGAATAACCATAACTGTTGCGTGAAGGTTGTGTAACGTGTGGGCCATTAATTGAGGATGTCTGAATCTGCCTGTAGCTCTGTCCGGATTCATTCTGACCATGTCTCTTCTTTGTCTCAATCAAGTGAGTTTCTCGTAGCTGATTTCCCCGTAGGTTTATTGAGCCGTGCCTCTTTGCTTCGCACCTCTTTATTGAATCATGTCTAACTGACATGTTTTCCTTGATCCACGTAGCCGGCTGAGTCATCAGGAATTATCATACGTGTGAAAATCTTTTTTTACCAATACAGATATCACAATCCCACATCGATGCACTGGTAATATCTGTTCTTATGAATAAAATTCAAGTTAAACGTGTTTTGATTGATCTAGGTATCTCGGCCAATATCATTCGATCGAGGGTCGTAGAATAGATCGACCTACAAGATCAAATTGTGCCCGCAACCCGGGTTCTTAATGGCTTCAACATGGCGAGCGAAACCACCAGAGGTGAAATTATTTTGCTAGTGAGCGTGACCAGGACCATCAAGAAACGAAGTTCCATGTGATCGAGGGTGACATAAGGTATAACGCTCTGCTCGGAAGGCCTTGGATCCATAACATGAGGGCAGTACCCTCGACCCTTCACCAAGTCCTGAAGTTCCTGACATCGAAGGGAGTCAAAACAGTGTACGGGGAGCAACCTGCCGCAAGGAGATGTTTGTAGTTGACGAAGTAATACCGGTATCGACACTCTCATCAGCAAAAGGATCAGATTCGAAAGGAAAACATGAGGCCAAATAGCAACCACTGACACCAACCTCGACCCAATCGGAGAAATAGGGACATACGATGATGATGACTATTGGATCCCTCGATCTTTGATAATTCTCGATGACTCCGATGCCACCAAATCAATGGTCGAAAAGCTGGAACAAGTCATATTAATCGGGTACTGGCCCAAACGAAAGGTATACCTGGGCACGTGGTTAACTCTAGAGCTCAGGAAAAACTTACTAATTCTTTTTAGATAACATGGATTGCTTTGTTTGGTCCCATCTTGATATGACAAGGATCCCACCAAAAATCACTACCCATCGATTAAGCCTGGACTCGAAGTTCCGTCAAGTAAAGAAACAATGAAGGCCTCAGCCCGAGGTTAAACATGCATTTCATCAAGGACGAAGTAACCAAACTTCTCAAAATAGGGTCCATTCGGGAAGTAAAATGTCCCGAATGGTTAGAAAACGTAGTGGTAGTCCCTAAGAAGGGAAATAAGCTTAGAATTTGCATAGATTATAAAGACTTGAACAAGACATGACCTAAGGATTCCTTTCCTTTGCCGAATATCGATCGTATGATCGATTCCACGGTCGACCACGAGATTCTCAATTTTCTCGACGACTACTCCGGATACAGCCAAATACAGATGAACATGCAGGATCAGAGAAAGACCTCGTTTATCACTAAATATGGCACCTACTATTATAATGTAATGCCTTTCGAACTAAAAAGTGCTGGTGTAACTTATCAACGCCCAGTAAGCCGAATGTTTGAAGAACAAATAGGAAAATCAATGGAAGTTTATATTGATGATATGTTAGTTAGGTCCCTGCGAGAAGAGGACCATTTAAAACATTTTCAAGAGACTTTTGATATAATAAGGAAGTACAATATAAAGCTCAACCCAGAAAAGTGTGCATTCAGGGTCGACTCGAGCAAGTTTCTTGGCTTCATGGTATCCAATCGGGGGATTGAGATCAACCCCGATAAAATCAAAGCTATCGAGGATATCACAGTTGTAGATAATGTAAAGGCCGTGCAAAGGCTAACAAGGCGCATAGCCGCCCTAGGGCGATTCATTTCGAGGTCCTCATATAGGAGTCTGATTCTTCTCGCTGCTTAAGTAGAAGAGTAGCTTTGCATGGACTCCGAAATGCCAACAGGACTTGGAAGAACTAAAGCGATATGTATCGAGCCCGCCATTGCTTCACATCCCGAAAGCGGACGAGCAACTCTACTTGTACTTGGCAGTCTCAGAAATAGCGGTAAGTGGAGTCCTAATCTGAGAAGAACAAGGTACGCCAATCCCTGTTTATTATGTTAGTCGGACCTTAGGTGAGCCCGAAACTAGATATCCACACTAAGAAAAATAAGCTCTTGCTTTAATAAGCGCCTCTAGTAAACTAAAATATTTCCAATGTCATCCAATATGTGTTGTAACAACTTATCCTCTTCACAATATTTCGCACAAACCCGAGCTTTCTAGTCAATTGGCCAAATGGGATGTTGAGATCAATGGGTATGATATTGAGTATCGATCATGAACCACCATCAAGTCTTAATCCTGGTATACTTCGTGGCCGACTTCATGCCAGTCCTCGTACACGAGGTTGAAAGAGAAATGCTAATAAAATCAGGTACATCCTCGGGAGTCTAGACCCTCTTTACGGATGGTGCTTCGAATGCGAAGGGGTCTGGGCTGGGTATCGTACTTAAACCACCCACGGGTAATATAGTTAGACAATCTATCAAGACTTCAAAATTAAATAACAATGAGGCTGAGTATGAGGCCATGCTTGCAGGTCTCGAGTTAGCTAAAAGCTTGAGAGCAAAGGTCATCGAGGCCAAGTGTGAGGTAAACCAAGTCAACAGGACTTTCGAAGTCCGAGAAGACCGAATGCGGAGGTATTGGATAAATTACAGGTAGCCCTGCATCGATTCAAGGAATGGACCTTGCAACATGTTCCTCGAGAACAGAACAATGAGGCCAACGCTTTTGTAAATTTAGGTTCATCGGTCGAAGATGATGAGCTCAACTCGGGGAATGTCGTACAACTCATGAGATCGGTTATCGAAGAAGGTCACGCCGAGATTAACTCCACAAGTTTGACCTGGGATTGGAGGAACAAATACATAGAGTACTTAAAGAATGGGAAACTTCCATCATATCCAAAGGAGTCGAGAGCTCTATGTACAAAGGCAGCACGGTTCACTTTGTCCGAAAACGGACTGCTATTTAGAAGAATGTTCGATGGACCGTTGGCAATATTTTGTGACTAGGGGACACCGAATACATCCTACAGGAAATTCACGAGGGCACTTGTGGAAATCACTCCGGTGCCGAGTCGTTGGTCCACAAAGTAATTAGAGTAGGATATTATTAGATCGACACGGAGAAAGATTCAAATGAATTCGTTCGAAAATGGGACAAATGCCAAAGGTATGCGACAATGATTCATCAGCCCGACAAGTAGATCCATTTGGTCTTATCCCCATGGTCATTCATGAAATGGGGAATGGATATCGTTGGCCCTCTCCCATCGGCCCCAGGTAAATCTGAGTATATTTTATTTATGACTGATTATTTTTCTAAGTGGGTTGAAGCACAGGCTTTAGAGAAAGTCAGAGAAAAGGAAGTGACTAAATTGCTCGAGGATCACAAGATCAAAAGAATTTTATCGACACCTTATCATCCCAGCGGGAACGGACAAGCCGAATCGACCAATAAAACCATTATTCAGAATCTTAAGATGAGATTGACCGACGCCAAAGGAAAGTGGAGAGAGATACCGCCTGAGGTTCTTTGGGCATACTGCACAACGTCGAAGTCTAGTATAGAAGCAACGCCATTCTCGTTAGTCTATGGCACCGAAGCTCTTATCTCGGTCGAGGTCGGAGAACCTAACATCAGGTTCCGATATGCAATAGAAAAATCAAATAACGAGGCTATAAACACGAGCCTAGAATTATTGGATGAAAGACGCGAAGCCGTCCTCGTCTGGTTAGCTGCACAAACAGCGGATCAAAAGATACTAAAATCGAAGAGCCAATCTTCGACATTTTAACAACGGAGACTTGGTTCTAAGAAAATTCACTCTCAATACCCGAAATCTGAATGAAGGAAACTAGGTCCGAACTGGGAAGAACCGTACCAAGTTCTCAAAATCACCGGAAAGGGATCCTACAAGCTCGACACGATGAACGACGAACACCTACCGAGCAATTGGAACGTGTCACTCCTAAAATGATGCTACTGCTAAGGTACGGTCCCTTCCATATTTATTTATATTTTTAACTAGCTCTTCCAGGTGTTTGACCAGAAACGACGAAGGGTTTTTCGACATGAAGTCTTTAGGTCTGAAAGCACGCGTTGCACTCTTTTTCCCTTAGACCAATTTTGTCCCAAATGAGTTTTCCTGCGAGGTTTTTAACGAGGCAACCATTGATCATGCTAACTTAGAAAAATTCAATAGTATCCGAGGATTCTTTGAAATCAACCTCGAATACTGGCCTCGAACGTCAACTTTGTTGCGATGAAATTACTTCATTGCAGCAGGATCTCGATAGGTAAAATTTGTAAGGGCCAAACGGTCAAAATAATCGTGCCCATGTAGGTTACTCGAGCCCTGACACAAAACATGTACGCATGTGTAAGCAAAGAGAAGTATAATTCCTTGCCGATATCTCTTGACTTAGAAAAGTTTTCTACTTCACAATTTCATGCTCTCGAACTGTTATGAAAACAGGCTTAAAGGTCGATCATAACCAGAGTTCGAATAATTACCCCTACACTTGGGGACTGCCGTCCAAAAAATAAACAAGATCGGATTATTAAAACTTCAAGGTTATAAGACCTTTTGGGAAACCCTCATTTTTAAAAGCCACGACTACCCTACTTGGGGACTGACACTTCGGGAAAGCTCGAAGTAAAACGGGAAAAATAAACCCAATGGGCAAGTCCTGAACTAAGAGGCTACAACCGAATTAACATGATTCAGAGACATTCGAATTCCGTAATGAAACATTCCTTCAAATTCTTTCATAAACTGGTTAAAAAGGCTAACCCCGGCAAAACATAAAAGGCTTTGATAATATCAGGCCTCGAAAACTCTAATAAATACTAAATTTTTCGAACTCTCGATCTATTCCTTATTTTATGCTAAGGAATTACGATTACAAGTGTTGTAAATAGGGAAAGATACGATAAACAATCTTTTTATAAAGGCCAGATCGGACTAATACAAAATACAAAGCCTAAGGGCTGTTTTTACTTTGAGTTCGAGAGACCATCCTCGTTCAAGAACCTAAGGTTTATCTTACTTCGATTTCGAGCAAGCACTCGCTCGATCATAAAGCCTAAAGGCTATAGCGGTTTAGTTTCAATTAAATTGTTTAAACCCCGAATCCTAGAATACAACTTCATAATTATATAAGACAAAAGAGAATAAAGTTCTTTTATATATATATATATATATATATATATATATGTCAAAATCATTTACAAGGGAAACATAGCTCGGTCGAAATCCTTTACAAATGACCCGAAAGTGGCCCCAAATAAAATGTAAATACAGAAGAAAAGAGGAAAAAATACTAAGGCTTATGGAGCTTGGTCTTCGTCGGAAACGGCATCCTCATCCTCGAGATCTTCTTCTTCTTGCTCGTCGGAGTCATCCTCGGGGAAGGCCAACCTCCGAGCCTGGTGTTCTTCTGCTTGGGTGTTATTAACCTCGGCCATGATATTGAAATCTTGGGCCTGAGCATCTCCTAAGGTCTCCCTCCGATCTGGCCACTTCACGTGGTCGATCATGTTCTTGACTTTGGTATGGATGGCCTCGACATCATCTTTGAATTGGGTCACCTTTTCATCAGCCTGGATGCCGGCCTTGACCACCTCAGATTTAGCCTCTTCGAGTTTGCTGCTGACCGAATCCAGCTGAGACTGGAGCTCACTGATCTTCTCGATTTGCACCGAGTTCTTCTCTTTTTCAGCTCGAAGCTGAGTCTCAACCGACTCCAACTGAGCCTAAACGACATCTTTCATAGCAGCCAAGCTGTCCATGCTCCCTTTAAAGACATCGACCTCAGCCCGAACGTCATCCACTTGCTTGGTGAGCTGGTCGATTTGCTCGAGCCTCTGTCGGATCTGCAGAATGGGATCGTTAGTTGTTATCTCTAACTCATCATCACTATCGTGGAGAATTCGGAATACCTATTCGGACATGTCGGTATGATCCTCCCGATCTACGACCAGATCGGCCTGGAGTCTTTCTCTAAGGAGCTGGTAAGTATTGTTCTTCTCAACGAGGATCCGTACGTCAACCTTGTGCTCCTCTCGGGCCCTGAAAAAGGCTTCATGGTGCAATACCAAAGCCTACAAAAGAAAGAGAGAAAAGTTTTAGGAATAATTTATAAGGACAGAGGTAGTATGAAATAAAGTTTGAAGGTTACCCGGTTTAGTGCATGTTGGACCTCATTGAACAGACAGGTGGCCCCCACGACATTCATCATCGCCTGGTCCTCTTCAGGCACCAGAACCTTCAAATAATTTGCGACCCCGACCGGGGAGGAGAAAACTCGATGGTCAGCACCAAATGCTGTTTGCGACTTGGATCGGCACTCGAAGCCGGAATATGGTCCACCAGCTTCAAGCTTGATGGAGACCCGGTTGTCCCCGTCAATGACACCTTCTTCGGCATCGATACCAGGGATCTCCTCAGAAGTGGTTGCCTCGATCCCATCAAAAAAGCCATGGAGATCCACCCGCTGCCCGTCCAACATCTTTGCTTCTTGAATCATGGAGTTGGAAATCTGGGGCGAGTCCAAGATATTGACCACACTGGGTTCGACCCCAGGAACCTTTTCCAATGCTTGGGGAGTTTTGGTTTGAAGCTCTACTTCTCCCATCTTCGATAGAGACGGGGTGGCTTCTGGCTTAGGAGCCTCGGCCGAAGCTCCTTCGTTGATCGCCTCCGGTTCGGAGGACTTCTGTGCTGAAACGGCATCCCTCGGGCGAGTCATCAACCCGATTCCTTCTTTTCCTTCTAGTTCTTCCTCTTTCGACTCATCCATTAGTCGAAAGACTGACTCCACAGATAGGGAAATGATATTTCCTTTAGGCTTGCGGCGGCCTCCTACCCGGCCTCTTCTTTTTCGAGCCCAACGGACCTGGGCCCTTTTTCTTGTTTTCTTGTTAATCGACTTCAGAGCTGATGGTTGAGGGAGGATTTCTTCATTGCCGGTAGGAGGTCTCATCGGGACATCTTTCCCGAGACCTGCAAAGGAAGGGAAGCAAGTTAGCTAAGAGAGGAAATTTTTTGAAGTAAAGAACAAATAGAAAGCGGAAGCTTACCGTGGTTACGAGCCTCCCGTCGACCCTTGGAAAGCTCCATCCAAGCCCATTCGGTGTAGGGACTCTGAGATACTAGATTCTCGACCCATTTTTTTAACTCCGGAACCGGGTTAGGCATCTGGTCCACAACTGCAATGGCAAAGTAAAAGTAACCAACGATCAAAGAAAATAGGGAAAAACGAACACTCGAGGCAAATATACTTATGGTTAAAATTCCACTTCTCCGGGAATGGCATAACTTCAGCAGAAATCAAATCCGATGTCCTTATTCAGACAAACCTGCCCATCCAACCTCGATCGCGGGTCTCGTCAAAGGCTGGAGAAAGAGGCTTTGTTGACCCGACGCAAGAGTTTAATTGAACCTCGATTGATTCGGGGACTGTATAGGTGCATTAGATGATCGAGGGTAAAGGAGAAACCCTCAATTTTGCTGAAAAAGAAGCGGAGGAGGACGACCATACTCCAGAACGATGGGTGAATCTGGCCCAAGGTAACATCGTACCTTTTGCAGAAGGCCATTATTACGGGATCTAGGGGACTGAAGGTAAAAGGGTAAGTTTAAACACTTAAGTACCCCTCTACATATGTGGTGATCGATTCCTCAGGAGAGGGAACGACCACGTCCTTGTTTACCCAGTTGCTCTTCTCTTTTACCTTATCAAGGAGGTCCTCGGTGATGGTGCAGATGTACCTTGACATCGGTTCACACCGGCCCGGTACCGAAGGGGTCTTCTCTATTTTGAAGTCGGCAATTGTCGGGAACCTCGTCAGAACATATTCCTCAAGGGAGGACTCCGCCGCAGCTATGTCGCCGGCGGAGCGCGATGAAGACAGAGCCTCTTTTTGGGGCACAGTTTTTGACGTCTTTGCCATTTCTGAAAGGTAGATAGTGAAGAAATCGATTAAAATTCAGAAAAATTGGGTATGAGAAGTGAGAAGTAAGAGTTCTTTGAGAGAAAAAACAGAGAAGGTAATGGTTTTAAAGGTTTTAATGAAGAAAGAACCAAAGTTTTATAGGTTGAAGGCGACGGTTCAGAGCCACCTAGTGTCCGACCAACGCCTGACAGACATTTAATGCATTAGTTACTGAACCGACGAGACATTTCGTGTCTTAAATCACAATTGAGTCAGCCAATGATGTCAAAAATGAAGCTCGAAAATTTATGTCGTTTCTCATCATCTTATTTCTGAGAAACGAGGGAACTATCTGTATACGGCCAAAACCGGGTTCGTCCGATTTTGTATGATTAATCGAGACCAGGATGGTAGGCCGAAGATCGGTCTCGTGTTACGACAGATCGCGACATGAAGATATATTATCAAGCTCGTAATTCGAGGACCACTTGAGACCGAGATCAGCCAAGGACGAGACCGAACAGGATAGGCATCGAGCAAGACCGAGGAAAGCCTGCTGAGTTGAATAACAGAAAGTCGAGATATCCGTGGTCGGGCAAGGATTGTGGCGGAAATCTCGGCACGTATCAAATCAAGACCGGTTATTGAGCCAATCATGAGATTTCCTTCTGTATTTAGAATTGTACCATAAGTAGAATTCTCCTGCTAAATGAAGGGGGAGGGGGGTTTCTAATCATTTTGTAATAATATCATTCACGCATAACAAAGCAATACAATGCATTTTCTCTCTTAAGCTCTCTTATTCTACTGTTAAGTTCATCCTTTTCAATTAGACATTTATTTGGTTCGAGGGCGATCCAACTCGAGGGCCAAACTGCACTTTATACTGGTTTGCTTTATTTTATTGTTAATTTCTAACATTAGTTCTCATATTTTTCAATTTGTGCCAAGTAAAATCACGTATCTTTAAAACCACTTATAAATCTAATTGTTATATGATTTTAAGGGTAAACAATACATTTACTGGTTGGATGCATGTACAAGATGCAAGTAATTGTTTACTTCGATAATTGTCTTCAAAAACGCATTATATCTCGAATTGTAAGAAAAGAGAAAGAAATCAAAAGAGAACTTCATGTTTATTATTTATTGTGGCCCAAATGAAATAGACGCCATGTCCACTTTATAAGAATCTCAAAAAGTAAATTAAGATAAATATCAATCGCTCAACTAGGTCTCAATTTTAAAATGCCAGAACAATTTAGAGTTATACTATATAAATCTTTTATATTTTACTCCGTTCTATTTTGATCCATCTGAGTTTAATATTACATTCAAACCTTTCTATAACAGTCTCGTTTGTTTCGATATTTTTTAGCTGCTATAGTGAGATGTTGTTATAAAAAAATATATATTATAACATAATATAAAAATTAATTTCATAGAAGCGTGACTTTTATAGTAAATAGTTATTATATAAAGATGCTGTTATAGAGAGGTCTTACTGTACCAAATAATTTCATCTAAAGGCGAATTTAGCGTTACTTAAATCTCACTACAGTTATTTATTCTTCCTATTAGGTAATGATTCTCTACTACACAAATCTTCACAATTTCACATATAATTCTTTTCCTCAAATTCCTAATCTAGCGTGATCAAAGGAGCAGTGCAGCCAAACCGGGAGTCACGGAAGAGAGTCAAATAGACCTACTAATTTCCAAGTCATTGAAAGTTCGTGGGTAACTTCCGAATTTTATAGGTTCGTACATTCTAGAATAGAGATATATCATATTTGTAGTTGAGTTCTTTGGTAAATTTCTTAATATAAATACAAAGTTTAGAATAAAATTCTTAGATCAGTTGAACTCGTAGATCAGCTTCTAGCTCCGCCCTGTTTAGATTTTAGAAGTTTATTATCTGGTTCCTATTTTTTTACCATTTCCTTATTTATTTTATAAACTTATTAACGTAGTAGATAGGAAACGAGGAGGAGTTTAATGTTTGGTACATTATATTGTGGTTATTAACGAAACATCATTTGAAATTCGAACATTAGTATGTGTATAAATCGAAATTTGCCTCAGTACTTTGAGATTTAAGCAGCATCGAGAAAGGAGTCGGCTGAGGTCGATCAGGAGATGACAAAGCACGTGGTCGAGATGCGGAAGATGGTCGATGTCAAGCGCCGTAAACAAAGCTGTAACGACTAGTTTATTAGGGTAGGATATTAAAGAAAATATTCAATTGCATATTCTTTGTACTTGTACTATTAGGGTTTATTGGAGGTATGTCCCATATAAATAGGAAAAAAGATAATGAATAGAGGCATGTGATATTCATTGTGATAAGAGCAGACTTTACAAAATATTCTCTCCCTCTTGAAAAGATACAAAGAACACCTATTTATCAGGATTCTTGTTTATATTATCTTGCACTTTTCCATCAGATCCGAGAAGATTTCGAATGTTCTAAGAATTGTCTGTCATTCATCATTGTCAGAAGGAATAATGACCTAGCTCATTATTTATTGGGTGAATCACTCCTCTTATTTACTCAAATGCCATTTATAACTACTTATTATCAGCCCTTCTTCCATTATTGCTTATATTTAGTGACTATTTAATGCTTGTTATCGTCAACCCCCTGTTGGATCTGTCTCCACCTCACACACGCTTTCAAAACTCGCATCTAGAGATATTATCATTAATTAGGTTTTATCTATTATTACATAAATATAATAGTTTTGGCCGAAAGTTATACTTTTTGGACAAACATTGGCGTTATCTGTAGGGATTATCTAGTTAAAATTTTTAGTTTCTTCTACATCTACAACTGACACTGGTTACTAATGTAAAAAAAAAACAAGAGCAAAATCTTTTTTCTCTATGCATACATAGATCTAATATGATAGGTAACAGAGAAGAAAGAATGAGAATAATGAGTGACCTCCTAAACAACCTCAGGAATATAATCAGTGAGAGCTCAGAAGCAGTGGACGAGGGCGCAACGTCCAATGCCTCTCCCAGGCGAGGTGGATCACCCCCTCCCCAAGGCAGCATCACAAAGTCTCTGGGCACGGAAGCCTCCACATCCCTGGCGGAGGAGACGCCACCAACAATAAAAAATATCCTAGAGGCCTAGCTAACTAATACGCTAACCAGCGTCCTCCATAAGCCTGCTCTGGACGCGGCTACAGATAACGCAAGGACTTGCGTTATACCCCAACGGATAAGCAACATAGTCAACTCCCTCCTCCTCTAACGACATTTATTACTCACAATGTCATTAATAGTGCAGGTGACGACACTCTCACAACCATTTTTAAAAGAACGGAAGAAATGAAAAATGAGAATAAAATGCTTCGAGATCAAATGAGAGAACATAAAGAGAGGGTCGATAAGATACCGGCCGCCCTTAAGCTCTTGCCGAAGAGAGATGCCAGACGGTTCGTCGAGTAGTCATACGGTGATGATTCCGCCCCGCATACCATACCAAAGACCTTTAAGATGCCGCCTTATCTGAAAATATATGATGGCACGACCGACCTCGAAGACCATGTGACTCACTACGTCTCTGCCGTAAAAGGCAATGATCTCACCAAGGAACAAGTATCCTCCATTTTGTTAAAAAAATTCGGCGAGACCTTCACGGGAGGGAGGTTAACTTGATACTCACAACTTCCTGCACACTCTATTGAAACCTTCGAAGAAATGGCCGATAAGTCCGTAACGGCTCATGTTGGATCCAAAAAGGTAGAGACGAGAGTAAACGACATATTCTCTATTAAACAGTCTCCAGGAGAAGGATTAAGGGATTTCCTCATCCGGTTCAACCGAGTGAGAATGACCTTGCCTAATGTATCGAAAGGGATAGCGGTCATAGCTTTTAAAAATGGACTGAGCATAAACAGTTCGAGGGCGACAAGAAAGCTACTGAGTCGACTTATGAAGTACTTCCCCCGTCAACCACTTGGGATGAGATACACAACGCATATTGCTCTGAAGTCCGAGCAGACGAGGATGAACTCAATAGGCCTACCCATCGACTGACCTCGGTGCAAGTAGAATCCATGAAAGATAGAAGAAATTATATCATAAGTGACCTCGCAGCCTCGCGACCCAATCAGGAATGACATCTACCATATGTTATAACTGCCGTACGTCCTTATCTCTCCACGAGAAGGCCCATCCCAATCAAAAATAGGGACTCACCGGAACAAGAGAGGTATGCCCTCTTTATTATTCGCTCACAATTTTTGTGTGTCACCTACAGAAATAGTCTACGCCTTGAAGAAGCTTGGACCGAAGGTGAAGTGGCCACAAAAGATGAGGTCAGACCCGAATACCAGAAAATCAGATGCCCTCTGCGAGTTCCATCAAGAGCGAGGACACAAAACCGAAGATCGCATCGCCCTAAGATAAGAGGTCGTAAACATGCTACGACAGGGACACCTCAAAGAGTTGCTGAGCGACCGGAGAAGGACCAACTTTTCCATAGGACGTGAACAACATCAAGGACTGCCAAAACCACCCTCGTCGACCTGTACCATCCATATGATCATCGGGGGAGGCGACGATGCTTCCATCAATAGCGTCAAGTTCACCACAACCTACAAGATCAAATGGTCGATCACCCACGGACGGTATGATGAACTCGAAGAAAGTATCATCTTCGATAAGTCAGATACTAACAGTTTGGTTCTCCCTCACTATGATGCTTTTTTATCACTTTACGAATTTTAGATACTGATGTGAGGCGCATTATGGTAGACGATGGGAGCGGCTCATGCATTATCCATCCTCGAGTGCTTGCACAAATGAAACTCGAGGATAAGATAGTGTCGCGCTGCATTACACTAACGGGTTTTAATAATGCAATTAAGCGAACGTCCGGTGAGATCACACTCCCCATCCTGACCGGTGGTGTCACACTGGAAACCAAGTTCCATATCATGGACTAATACACGACATACAACGCCATAATAGGGCGACCGTGGATACAAACCATGAGAGCCATCCCCTCCAACTTGTACGAAGTCATCAAATTACCAACTCCATGGGGATATTCAGTATACGAGGGGAACAACGCGCATCCCAGAAATGATACCGCATCGCCTTAGACTGTACAACCACCCAACAAATAAAGGACAAAGAAAAAGAGGCACAAAAATCAACAGGGTTGAGTACAATATGTGATGACAGCGAGGACGTCATCAGAGACCCCGATGCAATCAAAGCTGCAGGATCGACCGTAGAGGACCCCGACCCTGTTTAGTTAGATACTAGCGACCACAACAAAAAAACTTATATTGGCTGTAAACTTCAGGAACCAGGTAAGTTTCGTCAATTCTTAACTACTAACGTAATATTTGCTTTCAGCCATGCAGATATGCCAAGTATCCCAAAGGAGATCGCCACACAAAAATTGAACATTGATCCATTCCGTCCCCGGTGAGGCAGGTTAGGAGTAAGTTCAACTCCTCAATTAATGACTCAGTACGCGAAGAGGTGGAAAAGTTGTTGGAAAATGGCTCCGTCAGGGAATCAAAATACCCTCAATGGGTCGCCAATATGGTCACGGCGAAAAGGAAGAACGACAAATGGTGGATGTACGTAGATTTCACTGACCTGAATAAGGCATGCCCAAGGATTCATTTTCACTACCCCATATCAATCAACTCATCGACGCAACGGCGGGGCATGAACTACTATGCTTTATCACTCATTAAGGGACGTACTGCTATAGGGTCATGCCCTTCAGGATGAAAAATGCAAGGGAGACTTATTAAAGGTTGGTGACGAGGATGTTCAAAGACCAACTAGGAAAAACGATGGAAGTATATATAGATGACATGCTAGTCAAATCCAAAAGGAAAGAATATCACATCGACCACTTGAGAGAAGCCTTCGACATACTCAGCCCTCACGCAATACGGAATGAAATTGAACCTTGATAAATGTTCATTCGGCATGGCCTCAGGAAAATTCTTAGGCTTCCTAGTATCACAGAGAGGTATCAAGGTCAATCCCGACCAAATCAAGTCCATCGAAGGGATACCAAAGCACCTGACCACCAAAAAACAGGTTCAGAGATTGACTAGTCGTATCGCTACCCTTTCAAGATTCATTTTGCGATGATCTGGTAAGTGCCATAAATTCTTTGGCGTACTCGAAAAGGATAACAACCTCCGATGGGCCCCTGAGTGCTCCCAAGCCCTGAAGGAGTTAAAGGTGTACTTTTCATCGCCATCATTGCTTTCAAAACCAGAACCGGGGCAACACCTCCTTGTCTATCTCGCCTGTCCGAAGTAGCTGTGCGTGCGGGCCTGGTCCGAAAAAATAAAGGTATGCATTCTCACATCTATTACATTATCAAAAAACTAGTCGACACAGAGACGAGATACCCCCACCTCGAAAAAATGGCTCTAGCCTTTGTCGTAGCTTCACGAAAGCTTAGACCATATTTTCAATGCCACCCCATCTCGGTTGTCACGACTTTTCCCCTAATAAGAATTTTTCATAAACCCGAGTTATCAGGAAGGTTTTCCAAATGGGACATCGAATTGAGCGAGAACGATATCACATATCAGCCGCGAACAACGATAAAGTCACAAATCCTTGCAGACTTTGTCGCCGACTTCAGCGCAAAAATAATGCCTGGAGTCAAAAAAGAAGTTGTCCACGCTTCTTCCCAAACTTAAGATCTCTGGGTCCTGTATACTGACGGCCGTCTAACGCATTAGGATACGGAATCTAAGTCCCAATAGGCGAAGTGATTCACCAATCCAAAAGGTGCCCAGACATGACTAACAACGAGGTCGATTATGAAGCCGTAATTGCGGGATTAAGACTAGCACATAAATACAGAGCGAAGCGGCTAAGACTGCGTTGCGATTCTCAACTCGTGGTCAACCAAGTCACATGGACTTTCCAAATCAAGGAACAAAGGTTACAGAAGTACCAGACGAAATCTACACGCTACTACCCGAGTTCGACGAGTGCCAACTCGACCAGATCCCCCGATCATAGAATACCGAGGTGGACATCATCGCCAAATAGCCGCAGCCACCAAAAAAATTACAGCTGGAGACAGAAGCGTAGTCCATCTTTTCAACTAATCAATATACCTAATTGAGGTAAGAACCATAAACTTGACTTGGGACTGGCGTAACCATATTGTTATATACTTGCAGGACGGAATACTCCCAGTTGATAAAAAAAAATCCAAGAAATTGCGGATGCAAGCAACAAGGTACAACATCATTCACAACGATCTGTATAAGAGGACGTATGGTGGCCCTCTAGCGAAATACCTGGGCCTAACTTAGACGCGGTACGTCCTTGAGAAAGTACACAAAGGCTACTGTAGACCTCATTCCGGCAATCGGGCTTTGGTTAGATGCCTCATACGGGCAGGATATTACTGGCCCTCTATGAAAAAGGAGGCTGCAGATTCTGTGAAAAATTGAGAGCAAATCCAGAAGCATTCCCCAATGATTCACCAAGAAGGCGAACACCTACACTCAGTGACTTACCCTTGGTCGTTCATCAAATGGGAAATGGACATCGTGCACCCTCTCGACAGGACGAGGTAACGCACAATTTCTTTTGGTTTTAACTGACTATTTTTCAAAATGGGTAGAAGTAGGAGCATTCGGCCAAATACGTGAACATGAGGTGATCACCTTCATATGGAAAAACATTATATGCCGATTCGGCCTCCCTAAGGAGATCAGCTACGACAATGGACCCTAATTTATAGGAAAGAAACTCGCTAAATTTTTTGAGAAATGGCATATCAAAAGAATACTCTCAACTCCATACCACCCCGCGGGCAACAGACAAGCAGAATCCTCCAACAAATCGATGCTGAACATCATGAATCAGAAACTTGAAGACGCCAAAGGGTTGTGGCCGGAAATATTACTAGAAGTACTCTGGGCCTACCGAACAACGTCGAAGACGAGCACAGGAGATACGCCTTACTCATTGGTCTATGGGACTGGTGTAGTAATACCGGTCGAAATCGGGAAGCCCAACCTAATATACTCCCACGAAACCGGACCCAGCAACGATGAAAGCAGAAGGTAGGAGCTCGATGAAGTCGATAAATGAAGAGATATGGCCTACATAAGAATGATTTCCCAAAAGAAACAAGCAGAACACTATTATAACAAAAAGGCAAAGATTAGGCCACTCAAAGTCGGGGACAACATGCTTAAAGCTAAAACACAAGCGAGCAAAGACCTATGGAAAGGTAAATGTGATAACCCAAAGGCTCATCTTGTGATTTAAGACTCTATTCTGCGCTTGATAGCCTTAACCTTATTTTTACTCACCTCAATTGTACAGTCCCGACGTAAATTCAGAAAGCCTTTATGTGGAAATTTGTGAAAATAATATTTTTTTGGGATTTAAAAGTGATTTTTAGTTGACTTTGGTCAACTTATTGAGTAAACGGACCTGGACTCGTGTTCCGACAGTAGTATAATATGGGACTTGGGCGTATGCCCCGAATCGAATTCAGAGGTTCCTAGCTTGAGAAATGAATTTTTGATGAAAATTGTAAGAGTGAAATTATAAGGATTTAAATAAATTGATTAATGTTTGATCTAGTTCGTATCGGGCCTGTATTTCGGTTCTGGATCCCGGTACATGTTTATTATAATATATAATTCATGTATCTGAAGTTTGGTGGAGATCGGAGTTGATTTGACGTGATTCGAACGTCCGGTTGAGAAGATAGTAATATTGAAATGATCTTGAGAAATTCATGAATTTTGGTGCTAAATCTGTAGTTTTAGGTGTTATTTTGGTGATTTGATCGCACGAGCAAGTCCGTATGATGTTTTTAGACTTACGTGCATGCTTGGTTTGGAGCCTCGAGGGCTCAGGTGAGTTTCAGATAGGCTACATGGTGTTTAGGACTTAGGAAAATTTTGTTGGTGTAGAGCTACCCGTTATAGGTCTCTGATTTGCGAGATCAGGCATAACAAATGAGAACCAAGTAGGGACGGCAACTTCGAGGCTTTCATCGTAATTGCGAAGAGAGCCTGGGCCAGCAGTTTTCGCATTTGCGGGGTCACCTTTGAAATTGCGAAGGGAGTCTGGGAAGGGGCAGATTCGCAAATGCGAACATATACTCGCATTTGCGAGGGGTCCGTGGTTGCAAATGCGACACTTTCCTCGCATTTGTGAAGGCATCAGAGTTGTGAAGTGCATCGCAATTGTGATTGTTCCTTCGCATTTGCGAGCTTCGCAATTGCGACATCTGCAGCTGAGTAAACGGGACTTAGACGAGATTTTTCATTCATTCTTCAAATTTTCAAAACCTAAACCTCAAGAGGCGATTTTCCAAAGACAAAATCTTCCCCAAATCATAGGTAAGTGATTATTAACTCTTTTATTTCGATCTTTTACTTCTTTAAACAAGATTTGAACATAGAATCTAGGAGTTTTATGATGGAATTGGGGAGTTTGGGTAGAAAACTAGGGATTTCAAAATTTGGGGATTTAGACCTCAAATTGAGGTCGAATTCCAAAACCAATTGTATATACGGGCTCGAGGGTCAATGGGTAATCGAGTTTTGGTCTAAATTTCGGGTTTGGACCAAGCGGGCCCCGGTATTGAGTTTTGTTGACTTTTTCAAATATGAACTAAATTGAACCGTGGTTATCGGGGATGATTCCTAAGGTTGGTTGAATCATTTGATTGGAAATTTTCTAGATATTGTGGACTCGGAGGCTACTTTGAAAGGCAAAGTTGTGATTGAGTGTTGAGTGATATTGGGAGCGAGGTAAGTGTTGTGTCTAACTTTGGTTTGAGGGAATAGGTATTGTGTGATTATTTTCTACATGTTGTGTTGTTGAATACGATGTATAGGTGAGGTGACGAGCACCTATGTGTTGTGGTCGAGTCATAGCATGCGAGTGAAATTCCATTCTTGCAAATTTTGTAGTCTTAAATCCTATTATCCATGCTTATTGTTGTTATTGAAATGTTGGGAGACTTATATCCGGTTCCACCGAGGTTGATAAATTTGTGAATATTGATTCAAGGTTGAGATGTTAAATTGTGAAATAAATCATTGATGAAATATTGATTTCTTTATGAAACTCCTCTCTATCCGTTGTTATTGATTTATTGAATTGTGAGGAAGAGTGTAAAGCACGAAGGATGATGCCGTGCATGATTTATTCATATTTTGAGGAAGAGTGTAAAGCACGAAGGGTGATGCCGTACATGATTTATTCATATTGTGAGGAAGAGTGTAAAGCACGAAGGATGATGTCGTGCATGATTTATTTACATTGTGAGGAAGAGTGTAAAGCACGAAGGGTGATGCCATGCCATGATATGTGAGTGTTAATGCACGAAGGGTGATGCCGTGCCATGATATGAGAGTGATAAAGCACGAAGGGTGATGTCGTGTATATTATGTGAGGTTTAATGTACGAAGGGTGATGTTGTGCCGTTTTATTTATATATTGGTGATGTTGAGAGTAAAAGCACAAAGGGTGATGCCGTGCAGTTTTCTTTTGTTGTCTTAATTGCTTAATTTATTTGAGGATTTCTGTTCCAATTGTGTTTTTTTTATTGTTTCTCACTTCTTATATTGTGATTCCCCATTGTATGTCCCCTTCCTATTATGATTTTTTTATTTCTTTGTTTACCGTTATTTCCATTAGCATGATTATACTGTTAAGGCTTTATGTGATGTCTTGTCCTAGCCTCATCACTACTTTGCCGAGGTTAGGCTCGACACTTACCAGTACATGGGGTCGGTTGTACTGATGCTGCACTCTGCACTTTCTGTGCACATCCAGGTATAGGTCCGAGCTGATTCTGATTCGTAGCTGATTTCACCGCAGGAGACCCGAGGTAGATCTGCCGACGTCCGTAGATTCTTGGAGTACCTTCCTTTATATTTATTCACTGTTTATTTAGTTCACAAACAATTTTGCATTTTTCTTTCAGCCAAATACTTGTAGTAAATTCTTAGTAGTCCGTGAGTTGTGACTCCAGATCATGGGTAGTTAGACATATCAGTATTGTTGCGCAGTATTTTCACAATTTTTATTCCTTATTTTGGTATCATGTGTTGAATGGCAGTGGTTCCCCTATAGCTTTAAATGTTTAAAATGTTGAAAACTTCTAATTTCGGCTTGCCTAGAAAGTGCAGCGTTAGGCGTCATCACGGTCCTGACGGTGGAAATTCGGGTCGTGACAGTAAACTAGGAACCAATTGGGACGGCCCGTACCAAATCACAACAACAACAAGCAAGGGGCCTTTTTAACTGGAAACAATGGAAGGAAAGCTACTAACAAACAACTAGAACATTGCACACCTCAAGTACTTCAACTTTTAATACATGAAGCGTCCCCAAAGTTGTACTCTTTTTCCCTCACTTGAGTTTTTTCCCAATTGGGTTTTCTCGAGGAGGTTTTTAATGAGGCGGTGAGGGAGACACTTTATGTTAAAGTGCACTCAGACAGAGGCACATGACGGCTAGTTCATTGCTCGACCTCACGAGACTTCTCCAAGTCGACCACTGAAGGGACTAGATAGGCTTGGACTAAGACTGGGATTGAAATGCCAGCCAACGTCTGAACAAATTATGTAAATTTCTCCAAGTGTATGAACAAATAAAAAATGCACGAATTTCATTTCTATTCCTCCAAATGTACAACCAAGGCAACGTCGCCTTAAAGAGTACAATGCCGACAAATGCCGCACCTAGAGGCACACCTAAACGGCCCTCAGCCATAACTAAGTATAGGTTATATTCGACCTTGTTCGAATTTACACCTAATCGGACCTCGACCCTAACTGAGTATAGGTTAAAATTCGACCTCGTTTGAATTCACACCTAAACTACCCTTGACCACAACTAAGTATAGATTATATTTCGAATTCACACCTAAACAGCCCTCGACCATAACTGAGTATAGGTTAAAATTTGACATTGTTCGAATTCCTACCCAAACGGCCCTCGGCCATAACTAAGTATATGTTATATTCGACATTATTCGAATTCACACCTAAACGGCCCTCAACCATAACTAAGTATAGGTTATATTCGACCTCGTTCGAATTCACACCTAAACAACCCTCGACCATAACTGAGTATAGGTTTATTCGACCTCGTTCGAATTCACACCTAAACAACCCTCGGCCATAACTAAGTATAGGTTATGTTCGACCTCGTTTGAATCGACACCTAAACAGTCCTCGAACTCAACCAAGTATAGTTTGTATTTTACCTCATTCGAATTAACACATGACCGGCCTTCGGCCATAAACAAACATACGACACATTCGACCTCGTTCAAACTAACAACTACCGGCCCTCAGCCACGATCAAACTTAGGTTTTGTTTCGACCTCGACCGAACTAACACATGATGACCCGCGACTATAATTAAACTAAGAATATGTTCAACCATACTCGAGCTAAATGATTAAGAACAAGAAAACCAAGGCAACCAAGCAACGAGATCAAAAGCATACAAGTTTGAACCGAAAAAAAGGAATCAGGTACAAATAACAAAACTGGTATTTCATACACAGAATATTTTTTACAAAGGCTTAAAAAGATGCCCACAAAAAATGCATGAGTCTGCGGCAAAAAAAAGAAGAAAAAGAAAAACTGCGAATCGCCACCAGGCCCAGCAACACCATCGGCCTGATCACCTAAGCCATCCCCATATTCACCTTCATCATCACCATTTCCCTCAGGATACTCTTCCTCATACCAGGCGTCCTCTTCAATCTGATCCATGCCTGCATACCCCTCATCATCACCGGCCTCCGGTGTAGCAAGATCATAACCACAAGTGACCCGAGCTCCATGTGCCTTAACACGAGCATCCTCGAAGATGTCTTTTGAAACGGTTCTTTCCCTCATCAGATCTCTAAATACATCTAGCTGGGCCTCGGAGTGAATCCACTCATCGTACAAATCCCGAGAAACATCAAGGAAATTATGAGTGCGAGAAGAGGATGGTCGGGCCAGTAATTGTGCCTTCTTGGCCTAGAGCAGTGACTTGATCACACATGCCGGAAGCCTCTTTCTTTAATTCTCCAATCCGTTCGTCGAGCCGCTCTTCTTTGAGTCGGGCCGTCACCAAGGCGCTCTCTCGCTCGGAACAAAGAACACGGATTGCAATCTCCAAAGCCTCTATCTTCCTCATATCCCCCAACCGAGCTAACTCCGCCTTCTCGAGATCTGTTGCCTTCTCAATGACCTCGCCACTTAAAGCATCCTCTTTGAATTCACACTCCTTGAGCTCGGCACGCAATGAAACCACCTGGGATTGGAGATCGCTGCACTGGGCTTCGACACCCTTACTAACCTCCAGCTCCTCTTCATTATCCCTGTCGTGAGGCCGATGGCTCATCTTGCCGTAAAATATCAAAACCTCTCGCCTATGGCCCTTCAGCTTCCTTCAGCTTCCATCGTAGCTTCAGGAAGGGACACGCCCTCTACGGCTTCAGTCGATGGCAGAATCTTGGATGGAAACTCGATGTCGTATCCAAGAACTATTGTCGCTATCTCACATATGAAAAAGTCACCCCTTGTTGAATCCACATCCCTGGCGATCCCGTCACCGACGTCAATCGACCTTCTCTTACGGGGAACTAAATTCCCACCTCTCTGCTACGACTCTTCCCCCTCATCCACTAGACGATACAAAGTGGAAGTCGAAAGCTCTGTTACGGATATGTCCGTAGGTGGAGAAGAAAATAATCCTGAGGTGGCTACAGGTGGGGCCGACAATCGAGTAGACCTGGCCGCGGTGGAAGAAGGAACAGAAGTAGATGACCGGGCAGGCCTAGCCACAGTCACGATGGGAATAGACTTTGAAGAAGAATTATCCTTCCTCTTATGAATGCATGAGGAGGAGCCCTTAGCCTCCTCGAAGATCCTCAAACTGAAAAAGAATGAAGTTTATTACTACCAAGAATAAATTGCAACGCATAAGCGACCATGAGGTCGAGATGGCAAAAATTTGTACAGATGAACTCACCGGCCAAGGAAGAAGCAAGCCCGAACTTCTTGAGAAAGACCAACCATTTATGAATCCCCACAATGTGAGGCAGAACCCGACCAACCTAGTTTGAAATATCCCTAACAAAAGGAGGGGGAGTAGTCTTGGCTATACGAAGAAGGGACAAAAATGTCAGAACCGGCAACCAAAACAAATCAAGTGCTTTAAATAAAAAAAATATAGACACTTACGAGTTTAATTCCTAGTCTCAGGGAAGCCGTTTACGTTGGGCACCACGTCTTCGGTCTGAAAAAAAGTAGTTAAGCCAGAACTGACGATTTGCCTTGTCGTTCATATTTGCTACCATGCATTTACTTCCTCGATGATGAAGGTGCAACATCGTCCCCCTGTAGAAGATAGGGGCGAAGAGATGCATCAGATGGCTGAGTGAGACCTCGACCCCGACCAATTCTGCAAACTTTGTGAGCATCCTAATGAGCTTGTAGATGTATGCAGAGAGTTGGGTCAGGCAAACACCAAAGTAGAGGCAAAGTTCCTCCCCAAACGGGAGAAGGGTAAGAGTATATCCAACATGGAAAGGGTATGCATAGAACGCACAATACCCAGGCCGGTGAATTTGCACCATATTGCACCCTGATGGGACTAGATCGATGTGGGAAGGAATGTTGAATTTTGCCCTAAGCTCAGCCAGATCGACCTTTTTCATCGCTGAATCCGAAACCTCGGGCTCGCCTTCGAAAAGTCAGACCTTACTTTCTCACTACGGGAAATTATTTCTTCCACCGTGGGAAAATTCTCATCTTCAACGGCGACAGAGACGCCATCAGCGCAAAGGGGCATAAGCACTGCCAAGGGTACATGGTCAATTCTCGTACTAGAACCAAAGGATATATTAACCATATTCTTTTTCTTGAAAGAGGATATCCAAGCAAGGAAGTATGAGAGGTAATGAGAATCGCTAAGACCAGTAGGGAAGATATGCAGTAAGGTAAGAAGAAGAAGGCACAAGGTTCTTTATGAAAAAATAAGGAGCGAACGTCGTTGCACCTCTCTTTATAAGGATTCAGGCACCAAAACCAAGAGACTATGCCATCATCACTGGAGTCGAAACGGCAGCCCCCAACTGACAGTCACATAGGATACGACGCGGAGCATTGGGAAAATGCGCCATAATGATGCATGACATCGTGACACCATTTTGGTACAGAAGCGACACAACCCCAAAAGATGCAATTCACGAAAGGTCACGATGTCATCTCATCCAAAACGTCACTGCTCGACTCGCACGCACAAATTTTGCCAACCGTAGTATACACAATCTGCTCATTAAGGTCGCTTTGAGGTCGTCCTTAATAAGCAGAGGGACTAACTGTGTGGGTCAAAATCCGCCTCATTTTTGGAGTAAGCAGCATCGAGAAAGGAGTCGGCCGAGGTCGACAGGAGATGACAAAGCTCGTGGTCGAGATGCGGAAGATGGTCGATGTCAAGCGCCGTAAATAGAGCTGTAACGACTAGTTTATTAGGTTAGGATATTAAAGAAAATATTCATTGGATATTCTCTGTACCTGTACTATTAGGGTTTATTGGGGGTATATCCCATATAAATAGGAAAAAAGATAATGAATAGAGGCACGTGATATTCATTGTGATAAGAGCAGACTTTACAAAATATTCTCTCCCTCTTGAAAAGAAACAAAGAACACCTTTTTATCAAGATTATTGTTTACATTATCCTGCACTTTTCCATCACATCCGAGAAGATTCTGGATGTTCTAAGATTTGTCTGTCATTCATCATTGTCAGGAGGAATAATCACCTAGCTCATTATTTATTGGGTGAATCACTCCTCCTGTTTACTCAAATGGCATTTATTACTATTTATTATCATCCCTTCTTCCATTATTGGTTATATTTTATTACTATTTAGTGCTTGTTATTGTCAACCCCCTGCTGGATTTGTCCCACCTCACACACGCTTTCAAAACTCTCATCTAGAGATTGTGAAAAACTAATTTTTTACCACATCTAAATTCTATATTATTTTAGTGTAAATATTTCTTAGGTCTAATCTTGATGTTTTAAACTTTTATCTTACTCTTAATAGATTTTATTCGGTTAAAAAAAAATACATTCGTGTGTGTGTATATATATATATATATATATATATATATATATATTCTTTTAATTTGAATTTTAATAAGTAAGCAATATAATCTTTTTTAGTATCATTTAAAGTACATGTAAATATTTAATTTCCTATTGTAAAAGATGTTGGTTAATCTTCTTATTTTTATTATATAATTTATCCTTTATAATAAAAGACCCCCAAAAAATGAAGTTAAAGTTAAAAGATCAAAAATCTGATTTTTTTTACTTGGCTAATAATCCCAATTCCTCATCCCCTTACGTCTCTCACAAAACCACTCATAATCCCATTTTGATTAATGTCACTTAAATTGGAAAAGCTCCCTATCCCTCGGGAAAAAGGGAGATGTGACAGCCCTGGCGACTCTGCTGGGGACAAGAACCCAGAACTTCTGGTTCATGTTTCAGAATTCGAGCTTGTAATGTGATCTATACTTGGCTTTATTGATGTGATGTTATTACTGTATTTTTGGAACTAATGTGCTAATTGCCACTTATTTACCGCTTTGATATTATTTGAACTGTATTAAACTGTCTTCTTACGCCTCCCTTCCGAGTCTTCTGAATTTATGGTGCACACGTGCGCGTGGCCCACTTTTCTGTCAGAAGTCATACCAATTAGAACGAGGCTGGGTCAGCAACTAGGCCGGGTAGACTTTCGTGCTCCCGGTACGTTGCCCCACCTCAGCTCGAGCTATCCGCTTGGGTAAGCCAGGTTTAAAATACTCCCCTTAGAATTTAAACCTAGAACAACATAGCCTCATGTCGGATCCCTAGTAGGGCATCATGTGCATTTGACTTTGAGGACTCGACACAGGGGTTGGGTCCATCTAGGACAGGTGTACCCGAGAATTACACAACCATCCTGATGCATCTTATGTGCTACTTGTGCATTATGTTTGATTTGGTTTGTGCATGTTGACCGGTTTCTAAAAATAAAAATAAAAATAAAAATATAAAAATAATGAGGAAAAACCAGAAGGAATAAAATATGAAAGAGAAAATTTACTCGATTTTCGAAAATCTCAGTATTTACCACAAAAAGATTATTACAAAATAAGCCCAAATTTTTCAAAAAGTATCATCCTATTCTTGAAATATTTCAGAAATACGCGGGTCTGATTTTCACCGGATGTGAGATACGCAGGAAACTTTCATAGGGTTCGACCTAACTTTGGTTAGTCCCAAGCCGTTTCTATCGGAATAACATTAGAACATCTTCAAAATTCTCAAAGGGTTTTTCTCGCAGGAACAGACATGTCTGTCAATTGGTCATCACTTTTACCATAATTCCCTTCCCCCGATCCTAAAGCTATCCTTGAAAGTAAGAAGGGGCCATAGTTTCAAAAATAGCCACCCTTTCCTCGACCACAATTGCAAAATAGCCACCATCTCTTTGATTTTTCTTAAAATTGAGTTATTTACAAAATATTATTTTACAAAACGAGTGTATTGGTTCTGTCTCTTGAGACTAGTGGCAACCCTAACCTTAACTACCCACAGGTTCAAAATGAGCACTGTCCAGAACACACCGTTCAGGGTTGTAGATGAGGCCCACTTCAGCTTCAGATGTGGTGGTATGACTTGGGGGAAGATGGTCAGAAATGAGTCACCAAGAATCTGGGAGCCCTCATAGATATTATGAAAGTTAAACCACGTGAAGATTTGATTGAGGCACTAGTGACTTTTTGGGACCCTGTTCACAATATCTTCCGCTTCTCCGGTTTTAAGCTTACTTCCAATCAGAAGAGATAGCCGGATATTCTGATTTTGGCAGGGATTTGAGAAACCAGAAGCTCATATTCCCGAAGGCTCCCTCTATACACCAATTCTTTGATCTTCTGAACATCAGTAAGCAAATTAGAAAGACCAACGTAGTCGAATGGCAATGTTCTTTCTACTTCCTGCACTCTAGGTTCGGGCAGCCAAATGGGTTTGAAATGCATGAAAAGGGCCTTAACAACAAACAAAATAAGGACACATGGCACATTCAACGTCGCTTCGCCTTCATAGTGGCGTTTCTAGGAATTATGGTCTTCCCAAATGAGGAGCAAAAAATTTATACCCGCATAGCCAGGGTTGTACAGGTCCTCACTACCAAAGAACACCACACTCTTGCCCCGATCATTCTATCAGACATTTATCGGGCGTTGATTTTGTGTAAGTCCGGGGAAAATTCTTCGAAGGATGCAATATTTTTATGCAAATGTGGTTAATTGAGCATCTCCGACATCACCCCAAGTTCATGCGCTATTGTCCAAGCAAGGACATTTTCATTGAGAGTTACAAAGAAAGAATAAAAGATTATAAATCTCCAGAAGGGGTGGAAGTCTGGATATCCCACCTAAAATCTTTAAATGCACGTCAAATTGAGTGGACTTTGGATTGGCTCCCGGTTAGAGAGGTGATACACATGTTGACCCTAAAAAATTATTTGTTGTTGTTGGGTTTCAGAAGTGTCCAACCGTATGTGCCACAGAGAGTTCTAAGATATCTATGAAGGTACCAAGTAGTGCCTGATGATGAAGATTTGAGTGTGCAAGTGATTGAGCTACACCCCGAAGCCCCACTCCTTGAGGCTTTAATCCAACAAATTGGGAATGGTTGTATCTACTTGAAAGATGACACCCAAGTTCCAGATCCTGCGAAAGGTGAGATAGATCTGGGTTATGCTATGTGGTTTCAGAAGAGATTTCGCGTGGATGATGAGCCAGAACCTGAGCCTAAAAGGCCCGCAAAAAGGCCGTATGTTCAGGCCTTTGATGATAAAATCCAAGAACGGTTGGCTTGAGGTGAAAAGGAAAAGGGATACAAAGCAACTATTCATGCCTTAGAAGAAAGCCTGAGAAACCTCAATTTTGAGACTTACAAGCACAAGAAGCGGAAGGTGAAAAGAAGAGTTTGATCCGCGAGAATGAAGCCCTCCGTGTTCAGATTCAGCAGATGAAGAAAGCCTCTGAAGTGCCAGTGAGAAGTTGGAAAGACCAGAGAACCATTTCCAATCTGATGGAAAAGGTGCAAGATTATGATTCCATCTTGGCAAAGACTGAAAAGGCGCTGGACAAAGCTAAGGAAAAAATCGTACAGTTAAATAAGAAGGCCGAATCAAGTAAGGATCGCCAAGTAACAAAATTTGAAGAAGAAAAGGATCAATTAGAGAGAGAGAAGGCCCATTGGGTACGTTCAGAAGCTCATCTCCATGCATAGTTGGAAGAAATGAGAAGGTACAATAGAGAAAACCAACATGCAGATTTTGATAGGGAGAAGGCTCAGGCGAGACTCGAGTAGGCTAGACTTCGAGCTCAGTTGGAGTCAGCTTTAGATCGCGAGGGCCACATAAGGGGGATAGCCACCACTCTCCAGTAGCAGCTACAAGATCGAGACCAAAACTTTCGGTACTTCAGAGAGCAAGTCCATGATTTGGCAGTTTATACCGCTCAAAGTTATGTGAACTGCCAAGGGATGGATTATGAGAAGTTTTTGGAGCATGCACCTACTTCTGCCCGTCATCTTGCAGCAAGAGTTAGAGATAATGTACCATACATTAGGGGGTCAGCCAGGGCAAGCCCCACAATGAGCAGATGTGCCAGTGGTTGAAAGCAAAACATTGTGGAGTTGAAACATAGTCTAGTTGTTAGAACTTTTCATGTAGCAGTTATGTTTAGTTTGAGTCATTGTTGAGTCTTTTTAATCATTGTCTTTTAATCTTGTCAAAGTCTGTTAAGTCATTTTCGGTGTAGTGTCCTTTCTGTCATTGTATTTTGAATTGTTTCATTTTGTTAAGAAAAAAAAAGAAAACCACGACTATTATTGTTTTTCCTTGAACTACGTAATGGTATGATTCATGCGGCGTCATGATACATAGGCAATCCCTATTAGATACGTTCATAACAATAATTAATCTGAAAAGGAAAAAAAATTGAATAATAATAAATAATAAAAAAGAGGGAAAGAAAAGAGAGCGTTAAATTCAAGATGAAAAAAAATGAATAAACCAATAAGCCGGGATGAAGCATGAAGCCTTCCAAACTCATTCTAGAAATGAAAATGGCATTAGGTGCATGACATACAATGTGTGATTAATATCTGCAAAATGCCTAACTCTAACACGTTTGTTGTTTTTCATGCATAAAGATAAAGTTAAACAGAGGTGGTTGGTTTGTTGTTTAAACTGACGACTCACCCTTATAACACAATATCAAAAGGAAAAGGTAGAATGGAAAACAACAGTGAGAATGAGTCAGATAATGATGATGTCCATGGACAATTGGTCGAACAAGGTTCGAGACTGGTTGAAGAAGTAAGAGTGTTGAAATAACAATTGGCAGAGATGTACCAAGTTTGGGTGAATGGACAGTCACTGCCCCCACTACCCATAGGGCCTTCAGATAATTTTCATAATGTGTTAGTTGCAAATCCATTGTCCATCTCCATAAGAAGTAACCCATTGTACCAACCTGGATTCAATCCGAGTATTAACCTTCCCACTATCCCCAGTACCTCAATTCCACGTCCTCCAACCGCACCCCTCAGAAATGACCCACCTACTATACCCATTGTCCCTACTTTCACTGTTCCTCAACCGGCTCTTGCTCAAAAGATCAACAATGATCCATAACTGAATGCTCATGATGCCCAACATTACTCTCTAGAACTGGCTTTCAAGGTTCCAGATTCATACAAGCATACTCCTTAGAATGTGTTCCCAATCGAGATCGAAAATCCCGACAAGAATATGGAACAAGAGGACATGACCAGAAAAATTAAGAGCTTGGAACAAACCATTAGAAATATACAGGGTTTGGGAGGCCACATGAGTGTTTCATTTAACGATCTATGTATGTTCCCCGATGCTCATTTGCAACCCGGCTCCCAAACCCCCAAGTTTGAAAAGTATGATGGGCATGGTGATCCCGTTGCCCATTTGAAGAGTTATTGTAACCAATTAAGGGGAGCAGGAGGCAAAGAAGAATTACTCATGGCTTATTTTGGGGAAAGTTTGACAGGAATTGTTTCTGAGTGGTTCATAGATCAAGACATATCTCATTGGCGCGTTTGGAACGACATGGCTCAAGATTTTTCCAATAGTTTCAGTACAATATTGATATAGTGCCAGACCGCTCCTCTCTCGTCAACATAAAGAAGAAACCAACAGAAAGCTTTCGAGAATATGCAATCAATTGGAGAGAGCAGGCTGCTAGGGTCAAACCACCAATGAAAGAGGCAGAAATGATTGACTATTTTCTCCAAGCTCAGGATCCTAATTACCTCCATTACATGTTGGCCTCCATTGGTAAACCTTTCGCTGAGGCGATTAAGATTGGTGAAATAGTTGAGAATGGCATGAAATCGGGAAAAATTGTGAGTTAGGCAGCCCTTAAGGTGACCACGCAAGCAATTCAAAGCGGGTTAGGCAGTTTCAAAAATCAGAAAAAGAAGGAGGAATGATCCATGACGACATCTGGTTTGGGGAAGTTCAAAAGGAATAGTTCCTTCTTACATGCAATTCCAACAAGGACAATCCGATTCTCCTCAACATTACTATCCGCCTCAAGGCCCCCGATACTCAGTTTCCCCGCAACAATACACAGTGTTTAATGATCATGCTTATGCTAGGCCTCCCAATCACCAAATATAGCGGGCACCGATTCCACAAGGCTCCCGGCAACTCCGACCGAATTTTCAGGCATCATATAATCCTCATCCCCGACAAGAATATGTGAGAAACCAGGAGCCAAAGAAAGAGTTCACCCCAATTGGAGAATCGTATACAAGCCTATTTCAAAAGTTGATGCAATTGAAGTTGATTGAACCTATCATGCCGCGTTATGTGAATCCAAATTCAAAAGGTTTTGACTCAAATGCAAGATGTGAGTACCACTCTAACACCCAAGGTCATAGTACCAAAAATTGTTGGACATTAAAGAAAGCCATTGAAAATTTGATTGAAGCAAAGGCAATTGTGGTAACAAACCATGAGGATACTCCTAATATCACAAACAATCCGCTCCCAGATCAAGATAATACACATTTTACTAGATGATTTGTGATGATCGGGATTATAAGCAGTCTGGCAAGATAGAGATGACTGTTGGAACCATAAGGAACGAACCAAAAGTGATAGTAAGCCCACCACAATTGGCACCGTAGATTGTGAAAGGTGTGAGCTCTAGTTTGAACTTGGCAGGTTCCGAAAAAATGATTCTCTATGTCCCTAGAAGCACAAAAAAGGTTGAAAAATTTAAATCACTGGGGGCATTCAAAAGATCGTTCCGAATAATGGTTTGAGAAATATAACAGAGCCAATTGTGATCCGACCTGTTGCACAGCTCCCAGTGACAAACACAAAATCTATTCCCTAGAATTATAACAAGACTGTCATGACATACAAAGGAAAAGAGATAGTTGAAGAAACAGATGAAATGGGGGGGCTTGACCCGCTCTGGAAGGTGCTATTCACCAGAGCAATTGAGAAAATCTAAGCAAGCCAGGGAAAGTCACTTGCCATTGAAAGAACTCGTTGCAGAAAAAGAAGCGGAGGAATTCCTTAAGAAGATGAAAATGCAAGATTACTCAATCATTGATCAACTAAGGAAAACCTCTGCTCATATATCTTTATTATCTTTGCTTTTTCACTCGGAAGAGCATCGCTGTGTGATGATCAAAACCCTGAACGTGGCATATGTCTCATTAAAGACAACGGTGAATCAGCTAGAAAAAATGGCTGAAAGATTATTTGAAGTAAATAAATTTACTTTCAACGATGATGATTTTCTTGAGGAAGGGGCTGGGAACAATAGAGCTTTGCATCTTATGGTTAAAATGTTAATGGCACTACGTAAAAGGAGTCATTATTGACGGAGGCTCAAGTGTAGATGTATACCCTCTTTCTACTCTACAACAACTGAACATTTACACTAACAAAATTCGAACTAGTAATGTCAGCATCAGAGCTTTTGATGGTTCAAGAAGAGACACTATTGAGGAAATCGAACTCACCATGACAATCGGCCCAGTTGATTTTAGCATTGTCTTTCAAGTGGTGGATATGGAAACTTCCTATAATTTTCTTCTAGGAAGGCGGTGGATCCATATGGCCAGAGCAGTACCATCCACGCTACATAAAATGGTAAAATTCGAGTATGAAAAGCAAGAAATTGTTGTTCATGGAGAGGACGACTCATCCATCTATAAAGACCCGTCCATTCCATGTATCGAGGCCAATGAAGGATATGAGTCCATAATATATCAAGCATTTGAGGTGTTTGAGGTGGACCAAGTGGAAGAAGGAAAACCAATTTTGCATCCCCGTTTTTCAGCCACATCTATGATGGTAGCTTCACTGATGTTGAGAAACAGATATGAACCAGGAAAAGGATTAGGATCCTCTCTGCAGGGAATTGTGAACCCCATTGCTCCTTTTTCTGAAAAAGATACCATTGGTTTGGGTTTTAAACCAACACCAGCTGGCATAGATAGAGCCAAGGACCACAAAAAGAATAGTTGGAATCTGTACAAATCAATCTCTCACATTGCCTACTCTTTTGTGAAGCCACAATTTAAGGAAGTCCAAAATACTTCTACTCAATATGACATTGATGAAGTTTGCCAGGGTATCAAGGAGATGTTCTATGAGATCAATATGGTTCAATTTGGTGAAGGCCCTAGCCGTGCAAGTGTTCAGTTGATTGGTCCAGACACCTCGCTCAACAACTGGGAAGCAACTTCTCTTCACATCAGGAAGGAGTCTAGGTAGTCTATTTTGTTGCTTTTTCTGTATTTAGATTATTTTAAGGGTTGTAATCCAGATATTTTAGTTTAATTTCTTTGATTTGATGTTAATCCTTCTATCCTTTCAAATTCAATGAAATGAAATTCCAGTTTCATAGTAAAATTCTCTCTTTTCATTTCCCTAATTTTTGTTAATCTCTTATCATTTTCAGTTTCGTTAATGCTGGCTTTAAAAAATGACACGCACATGGAATTCATGCCCAGATCTTAAAAAGTTGTCTAATCTCGAAATAATGAATCAAGAAGTTGAGTATGCTGAAGATGAGGTTTTTAAGGATATCAAAAGGGAATTGGGTCAATTTGACAATAAGCCTAAGCCTAACTTAAATGAAACTGACGCAATTAACCTGGGAAGTCCTAAGGAAACCAAAGAAACAAAAATAAGCATTCGTACTAAACAAAAGACTAGAGATACCATAATTCAAGTTTTGTTCGAGTACAGAGATGTATTTTCTTGGTCGTATGATGACATGCCAGGTTTGAATGCCGATTTTGTGGTTCATAAGCTTCCCACGTATCATAGTTTTCCACCAATCCAGCCAAAACAAAGGAAGCTTAAGAAAAACCTAAGTGATAAGATTAAAGAAGAAATCACGAAGGAACTAAGTGCAAATATGATCAGGGTTGTCCGATACACTACATGGTTAGCAAATGTTCTTCCAGTGCCAAAGAAGGATGTGAAAATTAGATTTTATGTTGACTATAGGGATTTAAAAAATGCAAGTCCAAAGGACAACTTTCCCTTGCCAAACATTCATATCCTTGTTGACAATTGTGCTAAACATGAGATCCAGTATTTTGTGGATTGTTATGCCGTATATCACAAAATTCTGATGGATGAAGAAGATGCTGAAAAGACCGCCTTCACAACTCCGTGGGGAACTTATAGTTATAGGGTCATGCCAATCGGTTTGAAGAATGCAGGGGAAACTTACATGAGAGCCATGACTGCCATATTCCATGACATAAAGCACAAAGAGATTGAAGTGTACGTTGATGATGTGATCATTAAGTCCAGAACACAAGTTGACCATGTTCAAGACTTGAAAAAGTTCTTTGAAAGGATACGAAGGTACAATCTCAAACTCAATACAGCCAGATGTGAATTTGGAGTTCCTTCTGGGAACCTTTTGGATTTTATAGTTAGTCGAACAGGCATTGAGTTAGATCCCTCCAAGATAAAGACCATTCGAGAGCTTCCTCCCCCGAAGAACAAAACAGAAGTCATGAGTTTACTCGGGAGGTTGAATTACATCAACAGGTTCATAGCACAACTTACAACCACATGTGAGACTATTTTCAAGTTATTGAAAAAGAACGCCGCTATCAAGTGGACAGATGAGTGCCAAGAAGCTTTTGACAAGATCAAGGAATATTTGTCAAATCCCCCTATTTTGGTCCCGCCAGAACATGGTAGGACTCTGTTTTTATATCTGTCAGTAATGGATAGTTCTTTTGGTTGGGTTCTGGGTCAACACGATGCCACAGGCAAAAAGGAACAAGCAATATATTATTTGAGAAAAAAGTTCACTACTTATGAGGCCAAATACACTCTTTTGGAAAGGACATGTTGCGCCTTAACCTGGGTTTCCCAGAAGCTTAGGCATTATCTTTTGGCCTATACAACTTACCTTATATCCTGAATGGATCCCCTGAAGTACATCTTTCAGAAGCCGATGCCAACTGCAGATTGATAAAGTGGAAAATCTTTCTCACAGAGTTTGATATTGTTTATGTCACTCACACTGCCATGAAGGCACAAGCTTTGGCTGACCATCGGGCAGAAAACCCGGTTGATGATGAGTATGAATATTTGAACACACATTCCCAGATGAAGAGGTTAATTTAGTTGAAGAAGTAGTCCAAGATGACAGTCAAATTTGGAAACTATACTTTGCTGGGGCTGTCAACATCAAAGGCGTAGGGATTGGGGAAATTCTTGTATCACCTACTTGGCAACATTACCCTGCCACGGCGCGACTTCGTTTCTTCTATACAAACAACACGGCAGAATATGAAGCTTGTATCATGGGTCTGAACATGGAAATAAACCTAAATGTGCATGAGCTGTTGGTGATGGGAGATTTAGATTTGCTTATTCGGCAGGCTCAAGGTGATTGGGAGACTCAAGACATCAAGCTCATTCCATATAGACAATGTGTGGAAGATCTTAACAAAAGGTTCAAGTCCATCGAGTTTAGGTACATTCCTAGGTTTCACAATGAATTAGCTGATGCTTTGGCCACTGTGGCCTCAATGCTTCCATATCCAGGTAACACTCACATTGACCCATTAGAAATTCAAATTAGGGATCAACATGGTTATTGCAATACAATTGAAGCAGAACTAGAGGGTGAACCATGGTACAATGATATTAAATAGTATATGAAAATAAGAGAATACCTGGAAAATGCTAATAGGGATCAAAAGATAACTATTAGGCGAATCTCTAATGGTTTCTTTTTGAGTGGGGAAATCCTAAACAAAAGAACTCCGGATTTGAATTTGTTGAGATGTGTGGATGACAAAGAAGCTGAAATGATTATGAATGAGGTGCATTCCGGAGTTTGTGGTCCGCACATAAATGGATATGTTCTAGCAAAGAAAATCCTTCGAGCTGGATATTATTGGCTTACTATCGAACGAGATTGCTTTCGATTTGTTCGCAAGTGCCACAAGTGTTAGATTCACTTGCCTCCTTCAGAGTTATATCCTATGTCGGCTCCTTAGCCTTTTGTTTCTTGGAGAATGGACGTCATTGGCCCAATCGAGCCAAAAGCTTCAAATGGGCACGGATTCATCTTGGTTGCAATTAATTACTTCACCAAATGGGCGGAGGATATTACATTGAAAGCAGTTACCAAGAAAGCTAGACTTTGTTCACTCCAACATCATCTGTCATTTTGGTATTCCAAAAATTATTATCACAGATAATGCTGCTAATTTGAATAGTCATCTGATGAAGGAGGTATGTGAACAATTTAAAATTGAGCATCGCAATTCTATTGCTTACCGGCCCAAAGCTAATGGAGTTGTTGAAGCTGCGAAAAAGAACATCAAGAAGATCCTTAGGAAGATAGCTCAAGGGTCTAGACAATGGCACGAGAAACTGCCTTTTGCTCTTTTGGGATACCAGACAACTGTACGTACATCAGTTGGCGCAACGCCCTACTTATTGGTTTATGGCATTGAAGCCGTCATACCTGCTGAAGTTGAGATTCCCTCTCTCCAAATCATTGTTGAAACAGGGATTGAGGACATATAATGGGTGAAGTCCCGATTGGAATAGTTGAGTTTGATGATGAAAAGCGTTTGACGGCAGTTTGTTTTATTCAGTTATACCAACAAAGAATGGCACGCGCTTACAATAAGAAAATGCACCCAAGACAATTCGAGGTAGGAAAACTTGTTTTGAAACGTATCTTTCTGCACCAGGAAGAAGCAAAAGGAAAGTTCGCCCCGAATTAGCAAGGTCCTTACCTCATCAAGAAAGTATTGTCAAAAGGTGCGCTACACTTGGCAGATATAGAAGGAAAGGTGACTGATATATCCGTCAATGCAGATGCAGTCAAGAGATACTATGTCTGACATGCCTCTGTTGGGGAATTTTAATACTCAGCATTCTTAGCTTGGGATGATGTAAAGCTATCATTCTCGCTACCCAAACACTGGCCAACCCTAGTTATCCCTTTGAAGCCTTGTTTATATTTCTTTGTTTTCCCCTCTTTTGGAACCAATGTACTTAATCGAAAGAAAAAAATGAAAAAAGAGAAAGAACGAAAAAAAATCATCAAAACAAGTTCATTTTAATTGAACTACGTCCGACTTGATTTCAAAAGGATACGTAGGCAGCTTTACTCTGGGGTTCGGCCACACTAAAACAAAAATCCTGGGGCATGATTTTATTTTAATTTTTCGACGGGTTTTCCGCCAAAATGGTACCAAAAGTTGTAATTCAGTTTAATAGTTCTTTTACCTTTCCCTACTAAGACCTTCTGATCAACTTTCGAGAATGCTAAGTTGGTACATTACAATAATTCCTCAGCCATTGTAAAGAGATAAAAATAAAATGAGAGAGTCTTATTGGTAAAAACCCTCACGGGCACTATAAGGCAATAGTGAGTTGACAGAAAGGAAAATGAGAGAGGTCAATTGGTGAAAACCCACAAAGAGCATCGTTGATCGATTTAAAGTTTCTTATATCTCGGCACAAATATGGTTAAGACAAAGAACTCAGTTTCAAAGTAAAGTTACAAGAGATTTCGAGAATTAGACGGTTCAGACGGATCGGGCATCCAATCCAAAGTGCATGTCTGTTCATTGAAGTCAGCATATTCCATCAGATAAGTCCTTTTTATTTTTATTTTGTTCTCTGAAAGGTACACTTCTTGATTAAGTTGTAATACATATTAGTTAACCTTATTATTTTCTTTCGCATTACTTTTTTTTGAGTCCCTTTCAGTCTAATTTTGTCAAAGCAAAGCAAAGAAAAGGTCGCAAAATTGATTATAGTTTCTCTGTTATATGAAGCAAAACTTTCTGGGCATAAGCAGTATGGGTAAAAGCATAAATTCATCTTTGATTTTTTCTGACGATAAAAAGGCTTGAAGTATTGAACAATGTTTCAAGGGTCAACAAAAGTTACTCAGTTAAAAGTTATTTTGAGAGCAAGGTTGTTTGCACCATAAACACTCATGGTGATAGGCGCAAAATAGTTAGGTGTTGATGTTGAGAAAAAAGATCTTCAGAAAGTAAAGACACAATCTCCTGGCAATTTGTACGACCATCGACGGAGTCAAATTTTCTAACAAGTGTAGTGGATGCAAGGTCAAGCCGCCCAAGAAATCAAAGCCACAAATTGACCACCATTTTAAAACTAACAAATTTTTCTTTGTTCAGAACAGGAACAAAACAATTATAGGAAACAGTTCGTGAAAAGAACACCACCACCAAGTGAAGTTCTCAAATCCTTAATTTTCTTCCAATACACATTTAATTATGTTATTCTTAGTTTCATTATTCTTAGTTTTTTTTTCCAACGTAGGATACGACATTCCCTAGTAGAATCTTATTGAGCCATGAGCCTCACCTTAATGTAAACACAGGGTACTACATCCCCTGGTTGTATTTCTCATTTCTAACATAGGGTACGACATTCCTTAGTAGAATCTCAGAGTACCATGAGCCTCATCTTATTTCCAACACAGGGTACTACATCCCCTGGCTGCATTACTTTTTGCCAACATAGGGTACGACATTCCCTAGTAGCATCTCATAGTGCCACGAGCCTCATCTTATTGCCAACACAGGGTACTACATCCCCTGGCTGCATTACTTTTTGCCAACATAGGGTACGACATTCCCTAGTAGCATCTCATAGTGCCACGAGCCTCATCTTATTGCCAACACAGGGTACTACATCCCCTGGCTGCATTACTTTTTGCCAACATAGGGTACGACATTCCCTAGTAGCATCTCATAGTGCCACGAGCCTCATCTTATTGCCAACACAGGGTACTACATCCCCTGGCTGCATTACTTTTTGCCAACATAGGGTACGACATTCCCTAGTAGCATCTCATAGTGCCACGAGCCTCATCTTATTGCCAACACAGGGTACTACATCCCCTGGCTGCATTACTTTTTGCCAACATAGGGTACGACATTCCCTAGTAGCATCTCATAGTGCCACGAGCCTCATCTTATTGCCAACACAGGGTACTACATCCCCTGGCTGCATTACTTTTTGCCAACATAGGGTACGACATTCCCTAGTAGCATCTCATAGTGCCACGAGCCTCATCTTATTGCCAACACAAGTTACTACATCCTCTGGCTGCATTACCTTTTGCCAACATAGGGTACGACATTCTCTAGTAGCATCTCAGAGTGCCACGTGCCTCATCTTATTGCCAACACAGGTTACTACATCCCCTGGCTGCATTACTTTTTGCCAACACAGGGTACGACATTCCCTAGTAGCATCTGAGAGTGCCACGAGCCTCATCTTATTGCCAACACAAGATACTACATCCCTTGGCTGCATTACTTTTTGCCAACATAGGGTACGACATTCCCTAGTATCATCTCAGAGTGCCATGAGCCTCATCTTATTGCCAACACAGGGTACTACATCCCCTAGCTGCATTAGATTTTGCCAACATAGGGTATGACATTCCTTAGTAGCATCTCACAGTGCCACGAGCCTCATCTTATTGCCAACACAGGGTACTACATCCCTTGGCTGCATTACTTTTTGCCAACATAGGGTACGACATTCCCTTGTAGAATCTTAGTGATTCATGAGCCTCACCTTATTGCCAATACGGGGTACTGCATCCCCTGGTTATATTTCTCATTTCTAACATAGGGCACGGCATTCCCTAGTAGCATCTCAGAGTGTCACGAGCCTCATCTTATTTCTAACACAGGGTACTACATCCCCGGGCTGCATTACTTTTTACCAACATAGG
Organism: Nicotiana knightiana; assembly: GCA_005239525.1. Lineage (NCBI taxonomy): Eukaryota > Viridiplantae > Streptophyta > Magnoliopsida > Solanales > Solanaceae > Nicotiana > Nicotiana knightiana. The sequence goes on along the minus strand of ML421396.1, from coordinate 44,176 downwards.
GTACGACATTCCCTAGTAGCATCTTAGAGTGCCACGAGCCTCATCTTATTGCCAACACAGGGTACTACATCCCCGGGCTGCATTACTTTTTACCAACATAGGGTACGACATTCCCTAGTAGCATCTTAGAGTGCCACGAGCCTCATCTTATTGCCAACAAAGGGTACTACATCCCCTGTTTCCTTCCATTTTGTTAACAGAGGATACGACACCCCCTATTATCATCTATAAAAAAAAAGGAGAGAGCCATTTCGTTTTCAATTCTTCATTTTGCAATAGCAAAATAGTTTATTGTGTTTTTAATACTCACAAAAATGTCCTAGTGTAAATTGGGGAAGAAATTTTTTGTTCGTTTTGTTTGTTTCTGATGGCTTGCAGGTTTTTCTTCAAAGTACAAATTGGATGTGCAAAAATAATATTTTAGCTCTTGTCAGAGAAAATGGAACATTTGATCTCAATACCAGCTGCAACCAGCTTTGACGTAATACATGCGGAGACATAGGGTCAAGATCCATCTTCCCATTATCTGATCAAGAAACAAGCCTTTGAGAATATTTCATAGTCTGTTGCATCGAGAGCATCAAGTTTCAGTCAAAAGTCAATGGGAGAAGCAACTCAAGAATCAAGACAAGACTCCAGATGGCATTTAGATAGGAATTTTGTAACTCTTAAATTTCAAGATATGTATGTATTGTAAAAAAAGAGTTTCACACGTATGATAATTCTTGATGACTTAGCCGGCTATGTGGACCAAGGAAAACATGACAACTGGACATGATTCTATAAAGAGGTGCGAAGTAAAGAGACACGACTCAATAAACCTACGGAGTAATCGGCTACGAGAAACTCAACCTGATTGAGACAAGGAAGAGACACGGTCAGAATGAATCCGGACAAAGCTACGGGCAGATTCAGAGACCCTCAATTAATGACTCACGCGTTACACAACCCTCATGCAACAATTACGGTCATTCTATGTAACGTCCCATTAATGTAATAATTAGTCATTAATGAGCAATTATTGTAAGAGGTAGACGTTGTATTAAGAAATTCCCTATATAAGGGAATAAAATATAACTTGTAAGGGCATCTGAACTACGAATACAATACATTTTACCTTTCTGTGCATCATATTATTGTCTATTTACTTACTCCTTTTTATTTATTATTATTTTCTGGATGATCAGAAACTCGTGTTCATCCTAAAAATAGCTTTGGTCAAAGGATCTAATTCTTTGGTTAAACAAATTTGTTCCGTTACCGAGAACCCTGATAATCTTTGTTTGCTTTTCAAGCGATATCCTCTGAACTATGTCGAACTCCAACGACAACAACCAGTAGAGAAATGAAACCCCGGTTCCATCACCTTTAGGAACCCCACATGGTTCAAGGGAACAATCCCCGGAAAGATCCAATAACAACAACGATAATAATGATCAAAAGGTAGAACAAGATCGGGTAAAGCAAATGATTGCAGAGTATGTGGGCCAAGATTTGCAAGAATTTTCAAGGGGATTACCAGCGGCATCACCTGCATCACTGACACCACCACCCAATAACACTATCACCGTGGAAAATCCTCTGTCTGGGTTGGTAAACTCAGAAAGGGATGACACTCCTAACGAATCTCTTGAAGCTAGACCAAGTATGAGTAATAACTCTGAATTACAAAATTTGCTACTAACCTTGCAGAAACAGGTGAAGGAACAAAACGATCGAATCGAGAAAATTCCTGGAGTACCACCTGTTATCAAAGGCATTGATGTTGATAGATATTCTCAACAACCTTGGAAACCAAGCGCAACACCCTTGCCTATACCCAAGAAGTTTAAAATACCTGACGTTCCTAAGTATGATGGAACAACTGACCCACGCGACCACGTGACTACTTTTACCACCGGAGTAAATGGCAACGACTTAACAAAATAAGAGATTGAATTAGTCCTTGTCAAAAAATTCGGAGAAACGCTTACCAAAGGAGACCTAACCTAGTATTCTCTTCTCCCTGAAAATTCTATCGATTCTTTTGCTGAGCTTGCAGATTCTTTCATAAAAGCACACTCCGGTGCGCAAAGAGTCGAGAAAACAATGAAGGACATATTTAAAATAAAGCAAGGAGACACGGAACTACTCCGTGAATTGTAGATAGGTTCCAACGAGAAAGAATGAAACTACCAAGGGTGCCTGATAATTGGGCAGCCATGGAATTTGCAAGTAATCTAAATGACAAAAGCTCAGAAGCCACGAGGAGACTCAAAGAAAGCTTGAGAGAATTCCCAGCTACAACGTGGAACAATGTTTATAATAGGTACAGTACTAAACTTCGAACAGAAGAAGATACCATTGTTCGTTTCAAAGATGAAGATCAGACCAGATCCAGACGTTCCGAATTAGAGAAGAGATCAGGTAAAATCAGGTACGATCCTTATTTGGGACCATCAGGACGTGAAACTCGTCCCAGGTTCGAAAACACCAGGTCAGATTATAGACCACCAAGCAGAGATGCAGGCTCGTCCTCATCTAGATCCAGAAAGAATCGAGATGAACGACCTAGAGGTAATGCACGAATTGGGGATCACACCTTTAATGTACGAGAAGCATATTCTGGTTATAATCAGATTAAAATGGATCCCTCAGATGAGGAAAAAACCTCTTTTATTACAAACAGGGGGACTTATTGTTATAAAGTCATGCCTTTTGTCTTAAAAAACGCTGGAGCCACCTATCAAAGGCTAGTGACCAAGATGTTCCAGGAACATCTGGGAAAAACGATGGAAGTTTACATCGATGACATGCTGGTAAAATCAACACGGGCGGAAGACCATTTCCACCACCTCTTACTACCTTTGACATTTTACGCAGGTATAATATGAAGCTGAATCCAGAAAAATGCGCTTTTGGCGTATAATCAGGTAAATTCTTGGGTTTCCTTGTATCAAACAGGGGAATAGAGGTAAATCCTGATCAAATTAAAGCTATAGAAGAAATACCTGATGTACTTATAAACAAAAAAGAAGTTCAAAGACTAACAGGAAGAAGTGCAGCCTTAGGAAGATTTATTTCCAAATCTTCCGAGAAAAGTTTTAAATTCTTTACAGTTCTCAAAAACCAAAATCTGTTTGAATGGTTTGAAGAATGTCAATAGGCTCTCAAAGAACTAAAGGCTTATCTATCAAAACCTCCGTTGTTGTCAATGCCAAAGGAGGGGGAGAGGCTGTACGTCTACCTTGCCGTCTCGGAAATTACTGTAAATGCAGTATTGGTAAGGGAGGATAAAGGTAAAAAATCTCCTATTTATTATGTAAGCAAGACATTACTAGATGCTGAAACTAGATATCCACATCTAGAAAAGTTAGCCTTAACTCTAATCATGGCATCTAGAAAATTAAGGCCATACTTTCAATGTCATCCAATCACAGTTGTGACCTCGTATCCATTAAGAAACATACTGCATAAACAAGAACTATCAGGAAGATTAGCCAAGTGGGCCATAGAATTAAGTGAGCATGAAATAATATATCAGCCTAGGACTGCAATCAAGTCTCAGATCTTAGCTGATTTTGTCGCTGACTTTAGTAATAACATTGTCCCTGAAGTGGAAAAAGAGTTACAACTCTTTAACGGTGCTAATCCGGGTCTATGGACCCTATTTACCGATGGTTCTTCCAATATAAAAGGTGTCGGCTTAGGCATAGTCTTAATATCACCCACGGGTGAAAAGACACGACAGGCTATCAAATGTTATCCTATAACTAACAATGAAGCAGAGTACGAAGCTGTCATTGCAGGACTAGAACTCGCACGAGAACTTTCAATCGAGCAAATCGTAATCAAAAGCGACTCCCAACTGGTAGTAAATCAGATGCAGGGGACTTACATCGCTCGAGAGACTCGGATGCAACAATATCTGGAAAAGGCACGAGAGCTCGTGAGACAATTCAAAACATGGAAGGTAATACAAATACCTAGAGAGGAAAATGCAAAAGCAGATGCATTAGCTAACCTCGCAGCAGTCACGGAAGTAACAAACAAAGACAATGCAATTACCGTTCATCTATTCCATTCAGCGATCGACCAGGACAGAAATGAGGTATTTAACCTGGGATTGGAGAAACTAAATCTTAAATTTTTTGCAAAATGGCACCGTACCAGAAGACAAGAAAATAGCTCAAGCACTTCGCTGCAAAGCTGCACGGTACTGCCTCATTCGCAACTCATTATATCGCAAGATGTTCGGAGGGCCCCTAGCAAAATGCCTCGGACCTAACCAAACGGAGTTTGTGATNACAATCTCCTATTTATTATGTAAGCAAGACATTACTAGATGCTGAAACTAGATATCCACATCTAGAAAAGTTAGCCTTAGCTCTAATCATGGCATCTAGAAAATTAAGGCCATACTTTCAATGTCATCCAATCACAGTTGTGACCTCGTATCCATTAAGAAACATACTGCATAAACAAGAACTATCAGGAGGATTAACTAAGTGGGCCATAGAATTAAAGAGCATGAAATAATATATCAGCCTAGGACTGTAATCAAGTCTTTGATCTTAGCTGATTTATTCGCTGACTTTAGTAATAGCATTGTCCCTGAAGTGGAAAAAGAGTTACAACTCTTTAACAGTGCTAATCCGGGTCTATGGACCCTATTTACCGATGGTTCTTCCAATATAAAAGGTGCCGGCTTAGGCATAGTCTTAATATCACTCACGGGTGAAAAGACACGACAGGCTATCAAATGTTATCCTATAACTAACAATGAAGCAGAGTACGAAGCTGTCATTGCAGGATTAGAACTCGCACGAGAACTTTCAGTCGAGCAAATCGTAATCAAAAGCAACTCCCAACTGGTAGTAAATCAGATGCTGGGAACTTACATCGCTCGAGAGACTCGGATGCAACAATATTTTGAAAAGGCACGAGAGCTCGTGAGACAATTCAAAACATGGAAGGTAATACAAATACCTAGAGAGGAAAATGCAAAAGCAGATGCATTAGCTAACCTCGCAGCAGTCACGGAAGTAACAAACAAAGACAATGCAATTACCGTTCATCTATTCCATTCAGCGATCGACCAGGACAGAAATGAGGTATTTAACCTGGGATTGGAGAAACTAAATCTTAAATTTTTTGCAAAATGGCACCGTACCAGAAGACAAGAAAATAGCTCAAGCACTTCGCTGCAAAGCTGCACGGTACTGCCTCATTCGCAACTCATTATATCGTAAGATGTTCGGAGGGCCCCTAGCAAAATGCCTCGGACCTAACCAAACGGAGTTCGTGATGAAAGAAATCCACGAAGGACACTGTGGAAATCACTCAGGGGCGAGATCCTTGTAAGAACCCTAATCAGAGCTGGGTACTATTGGCCTAAGATGGAACAAGAGGCCGAGAAATTCGTATCCAAATGCGACAGATGCCAAAGGTTTGCCAATAACATGCATTGACCATCGGAATTATTGCATCCAATAATGTTTAACCAAAGAATTGGATTCTTTGCCCTAAGATATTTTAAGAAGAACACGGGTTTCTGATAACCAAAGATTAAGATAATAACTTTTAGGTAAACTCGTAAATGGAAAGTAGTAAGATGTACAAAAAGTAAGTGTATTGCAATAGTAGTTCGAATGTTTTTTTTTCTCCCTCTTTACAAGTTATATTTTTCTCCTTCATATAGGGAATTTCCTAATATAACGTCTACCCTTTTCAGTGATTGAGCATTAATGACTAATTATGACACTAATGTAACGTTACAATGAATCAACCGTAACTATTGCGTGAATGTTGTGTAACGTATGGATCTCTAATTTGAAGATCTCTGAATCTGCCCTTTATTTTGCCCAAACACACTTTGACCGTGTCTCTTCATCTTCTCAATCAGGTTGAGACTCCGTAGCTAATTAACCCATGGGTGTGATTTGCCGTGCCTCTTTGCCTCATACCTCTTCATAGAGTCCCGTCCAGCTGTCGTGTCTTCATTGCTCCACGTAGACTACTGAGTCATCAAGATTTATTACACGTGTGAAGCTCTTTTTTACCAATACATATAGTCCCCCCACTTACCATATATTTATCAATTAATATTTGGTAAGTGGATACTCATTTATGGAGGGAATATTTTGCCGCCACTTCACTCGAATTATTGCATCTTTTCCGGTACATAAGCGTCGCTTGTCACTTCCATTTAATGCTTATGCCACGTGGCATTCCTGGGTTGGTTCTGCAACTGTTCAGCATCTTTTAGGACTTTCTTGCGGCTGCATCAGTCACGAAGTGACATCTTCAATTATGGTTTTCACATCATTTTTTTTTCATTTTTAACGATTGTCGTCGAGTATAAATACCCCCTTTTTCTTTTCTTTCACGAAAAACTTCTAACTTTCAAACTTTATTTGTAAAGAACTCTTTTCTTTGCCTTTGTAGATATGTCTTCTTCAAACCAATCTAAGAGAGTCATAAACGTTGATGAGTTGACACCCTCTTCCGCTCCGACTCCGAGTCGGAGGGGTGGTAGACTGAGGAGTTTAGGCTCTACTCCTTCGAGAGGCTCTTATCTTCTCATATTGTTTCCCCTCCTTCTGCTAGGTCTTTAGTCTCCCAAGAGCTAGGGTTTCCATATCCCTGTCCAGGGGTAGAGAACATCACGAACCCCTACGCGAACCACGAGTTNGTATCACACTCTTATTACCGAAGGTTTGATTCCCCTTGTTCGCAGGGAATGTTCTTGGGAGTCTGATTTTCCCATTGTTATTCCGAATAGCAATCAAAGAATAACGTCTTACAAGACGAGGCATTCTTTTGTTTACACCTACCCTTTTACTCTAGGGTTTAGACCTCCTATTGATCCAGTCATCATCGAATTTTGTCGTTTCTTCAACATTTTCTTAGGACTAGTTGGTCCTCTTGTGTGGCGGGTTGTTGCGTGTCTTAGATGTTTAGCTTCTTTAGCTTCTTTAGCTTCGGTTCCTTTTACCTTCACTCACCTGATTCATCTTTATTCTCCTACCTTATTTCGTCAAGGGGTTTTCACTTTGGCTGCTAGGAGCAAAAGAGTGTTGGTAACCCCTGATGATGATAAGGAAAGAGGTTGGTACCTTTGGTACGTTGCTGTGCCCACTCCTGGTTTAGTGGGCGAGGAAAATCTTCCCTTCCCTGAGAAGTGGAATCGTGCACGTGAGTACATTTTAGCTCACAGTTGTTATTTTTCTTCTCTTTGCTTTAAGTGTTTCATTAACACCGTAGCTATTTTCTTCTTCTTTCAGCAGTCATGGTTACTGTTGAGAATGTCTCCGGTATCCGTGATTGGGTATAAAAGCTGTTGTCGGTTGCTCCATTGGAGGAAAGATCTTGGAAGTACTTCTCCGGGAAGTACGGTTGGAAAGTGAAGACTCACAGTAAGTGAAACTTTTGTTTTCGCTTCTTTTTCTTAGTTTGTTTATCTTTTTTTCTTTTGACAGGGTTTTCTGCTCGGGGGATGTCTGTTGCATCCATTCTGAAGATGTCTTTGGCTCAGGCCCAGGAGATTATTACTGCTTCCTCTTCTTCTAAGAGGAAAGTTAGTGGGTCTAGGACCTTAGAAGAAGAAGAAGAAGAAGAAGAAGAAGAATAAGAAGAGGGCACTTTGGTGCACAGGTCACGTAGAAAAAGAGTGGTCTCAGACGATGAGTCTACACCCATGGAGTGTATTCCGTACATGATGTCAGATCTTCTACCCCCGGGGATTCTTCTTCTTCTCTTGCACATAATTCTGTGGATCATCTATTCCACGAAGGTTTTGTCCCTGCTGCTAATGAGGCGCTTCTCGATGTTTTTGCTCCCTCCTTTAGAGAAATATCTTCGTCCGTTCCGGTTATTCCTCTGATCCTTTGGCCATTTCTTCTCCAGCTGCTACCTTGCCCGTGGCTTTCTCAGCTCCTCAAGTTTCCGTGCCTGAGACTTCTTTAGCTCCACAAATTTCATTGCCCGTGGCTCCTTCATCTCAGCCTGCTTCCGTGCCTCCTGTTAGAGAAGTAGGGTCTTCCAGCAGGGAGATGAGGCAAGTGCTAATTGATGTTCCGGCTGATGGGAGCCTTTTTTAAGGAATCCGGCCAACCCGAAGTGTGGTCGAAGCCTTTGATTGGCCCAATTGAGAGGACCAAGCTAGATAGTCACAATTTTCTTACCTGGGCTAATGAGGTTGTGCATTCCTCCTTGAAGGTAACATTCATTCTTTTGTATCTCATTCTTATACATGTAATTACCGTATCTAAGTGATTTTCTTTTTGTAGATCAATCTCATAGGCACAGAACTCATGAAGAGGATTTCTAACACCGAGCAAGAGCTAAAGGAGTGGCATGCTGAAGCAGGGAATTGGAAGGGGCAATATGAAAGCCTGAGGCTCAACATGGAAGCCTTAGAAGAAGAAAAGTGTATCTTGGAGCGGTATATGAGAGTCGTAGCTGCGGAGTTGGCAGTGGAGAAGGCTTCTTCTAACCAAGCCGACAAATACAAGATCATTCTTGAGTCTTCGTTTGCTGAGCAATTATCCCGTTCCTCGGAAGACGTTAGGAGCTTGAAAGCCTTGCTGGAGCAGAAGGAGGAATATTCAGGCGAGCTTGTGCAGTGTCACGACCCCAAATCCTAACAGGCCTTGATGGCACCTATCGTGGAACTAGGCTAGCCAACCATCACATTACTATACATATGTTTGATTATAATAGTTCACAATTCAATAATAACAGCAACATAGCATAAAAATAATTTATTTAAGTCTTAGCGCCACCGATAATAATCTAAATAAAACCTCCCAAGACTGGAGTCAATAGTCATAAGCATCTAAGCATGAATAAATCTAACTCTGCTAAACTATAATATATGTGTCTGAATCAAATGCTAAAACTAAATAAGGAAGGGAAATGGAGAAGTTGTGGATGCTGGACATCTACCTCGAAATCCCGTAAACTGCTGCTAACGAACTAAGACAGCTACTGCTGCGAACTGGTACCTGGATCTGTGCACAAAGGCACAGGGAGTAATTATGAGTAGGCCAACTCAGTAGTAATGAAAATAAATCACAGTATGAGAAATATGAAACACACAACACAATTACAACAATTCACAAAACCAGTAAAGCACCAAGTCACCAAGTAGTATTCAGCAAATACATAAGTTCAAAACCAGTTTCCAGAAATCCTTTGAAACAAGTATAATACCAGTGTATCTCAATAAAATTCTCAGTAAAATTCCCAGTAAAATCAGTTTGAAAGACGAAGTAAATCATAGTTCAAAAACTTAGTAAAATCATCATAAATCTGCCCCTCGGGCCAAAATCATTTCTCGTAACAATTTCCCATCAGGCATCCTCACAATCACTCTATATCAGCCCATCAAGCATCCTCACAGTCACTCAGTATCAGCCCATCAGGCTTCCTCACAATCACTCAGTATCAGCCCATCAGGCAACCTCACAACCACTCAGTAACAGCCCCGCGGGAAATAATCATCACTTAGTATCAATCATCACTCAATAGGTACCTACGCCCACTCGGGGTGTGTACAGACTCCGGAGGGGCTCCTATAGCCCAAGCGCTATAACAACATAAGGCCTGAAAGCCTCCTCACAATATAGGTCTGAAAGCCTCACTCAGTCAGACACTCTCAATTTACCCTTAGGCCATAAACATACCAGGTTCTCGACCCAAAACAATGTTTCATTTTTCAATAAATAGTATCAAAATACTTTGAGTGTCAAAACAATTTATCAGGGAAGCACTGAGTGAAAAATCATAACATATCAGTGAGGAAAATATAGTAAACACAACCCCCAAGGGGAAAACAGATCGGCACTAGGCCCCAAACATGGCTTACAACCCAAAATATATCATAATATATAAATACTAATTAAGCATAAGCTTAGAAATCGGTTTCGCAACTCAATAGTTTCCTAAATAGGGAATATATCTCCAAAGTTTCAATCTTTGCATTTCAAAACCCGTGAAGGGTGCATAGTCTGGGGCTTCATACCCTCAGGACAAGATTTAAAGACATTCCTTACCTCAAACTAGCCTGGAAACTATTCCGCAACACGCTTGCCTCTCGAATCAACTTCCGAATACTCCGAATCTACCAAGTTCAGATTTTTATCATCAAATTATGCTTAAGGAATGATTTCCAATAGAAAAATATCAAAGTTGGCTCAAAAATCCGAATTCGGTCAAAACCCGACCCCCGGGCCCGCGTCCTGAAACTCAGAAATTCTTATACCAAAATATTCTTCGTCATCTCACGAGTTCGTACATATAAAGAACGCTAAAATCTGAGCTCGTTTGACCCTTCAAATGAATCCCTAAAGGCCTCTTAAACTCAAGCCCTAATCCCTCAATTTCACTTTGAAATCATCAATCAAATCCCAAAAACGAAGATGGATTCATGAAATATAAGAAAAAAATAAATAGAGAACACTTACCCCAATCCATACGGTGAAAATTTCTTCCAAAATCGCCCAAATCCAAGCTCTCTAACTCAAGATATGACCGAAAGAACAAATTCTTGTTTTATATATTTGTTTCTCCAGCTATTCTGCCTCGATTATCGTGTCAAACAATCCCAAAACTCACGTTTTATTATTTCAATTTTCCTTGTGAAATTCTAATCAATTTAGGCTTTTGAATCACTCAATTTGACCTTATAATGAAGGCGATATGTAGGTTTTAAGATTTGCAAATAGTGTAGGTTTTTAATACGCCGTTAGGGGCAAATTCATAATTAACCTGAAAAATCTGACAACCTTGGTAAAATGACCATAAAATCCTCATATGATGTCTAAATTCGACGATTCTTTTTGCTACGAGTCCATAATTACGATACGGATCTAATGCTTCATTCAAAACAGCAATCAGAGCTAAGAAAATACTAACAAGTCAAACCTATCCGAACCTATCCGAAACTCACCCGAGCTCCTCGGGACCCCGTACGAACATACTAACAAGTCACATATGATCATTCAAACTTATTTGCACTCTCAAAACACTAAATATAACTTCAAAACACCAAAATCACATCGGATTCAAGCCTAAGAACTTTCAATTTTCTAAAATCCACCAACGATGCCGAAACTATCCAAAACAACTCCGATTGACCAGAAATTTTGCAGACACATCCATTACGAACCTGTTCCCACTGTCGATATTCTATTCCGACCCCGAAATCCTATTTTCCACTGCCGAACGGAAATCGCCAAAAACTAACTTTCGCCAATTCAAGCCTAATTCTACACCGGGCATCACAAAATTATTCTGAATACACTACTAGGTCCCAAATAACCTAACGAAGCTATCCGAGCCATAAAATCCGCATTCCGAGGTTGTTTATCAATAAGTCAACTCTCGGTTGACTTTTCCAACTTTAAGGCTATTTTTAAAGACTAAGCGACTAAATTCTCACTACAACCATTCCGATTTCAAGCCTACCAACTCTAACACATCAATACCAGTATAAAAAACCTATGACAAGTCAATAACAGTAATATAATGCAGGTTCCACGTAACGACTGACCGGGTCGTTACATTCTCCCCCTCTTAATCAAATGTTCGTCCTCGAACGGGTCTAGAAACATACTTGGAGTCTCAAACAAGTGGGGATATTTTCTCTGCATCTCCTGATCGGTCTCCAAAGTAGTCTCCTCCACTGGCTGACCTCTCCACTGTACCTTCACTGATGCTATATCCTTAGACCTCAACTTTCTGACCTCGCGAGCTAAAATAGCTACTGGCTCAACCTCGTATGACATATTACCCTCGAGCTGAACTGTGCTGAAGTCTAACACATGAGACGGGTCACCAACATATTTCCTGAGCATTGACACATGAAATACCGGATGAACACTCGATGGACTAGGTGGCAAATCGAGTCTATAAGCCACCTCTCCAACCTTCTGAAGTACCTCAAAAGGACCAATAAATCGTGGACTCAGCTTTCCTCTCTTTCCGAACCTCATAACACCCTTCGTGGGTGATACCTTCAGCAGTACCTTATCACCTGCCATAAAAGACACATCCCGAATCTTTCGGTCCGCATAACTCTTCTGTCTAGACTGCGCCGTGTGAAGTCGCTCCTGAATCAACTTCACCTTCTCCAACGCATCCTGAATCAAATCTGTGCCCAATAACTTAGCCTCACCAGGTTCGAACCAACCAACCGGAGATCTACACCTCCTACCATATAAGGCCTCATACGGGGCCATCTGAATGCTGGACTGGTAGCTGTTATTATATGCAAACTCCGCTAGTGGCAGAAACTGATCCCATGAACCACCAAAATCAATCACACAAGCCCGTAACATGTCCTCCAAAATCTGAATAATTCATTCCGACTGCCCGTCGGTCTGCGGGTGAAATTTAGTGCTTAACTCTACATCAGTACCCATACCTCTCTGTACGGTCCTCCAAAACTGAGATGTGAACTGTGTACCTCTGTCAGAAATGATAGAAAATGGAACTCCATGCAACCAGACAATCTCCTTAATGAATGTGTACTCTCATCCAGTCACCCCAATAGTGGTATCCTTTACCTAATCATCTGAAACTGCCAATTCTGACCTTTCTTCCAGAACTGAACTGTGACCTCACATATGCCACTCTCCACTATACACAAAATACCGCATGCCGCCAAATCCCAAGAGAATTTCTAAGAAACACCTGTAACAACTCATTACCTCATAAAACCCAAAGAACTAACCATATCCCTTATCATGCCGATCTGATCTACTACCAAGTTGTCCTATTTATCCAAGTTCCTTCTGACTTACCTTCGAATTGATACTTCTCCTTGCCATAATACTGAAATTCTCAATCCAGACTCACCACACGAAACCCAAGCATAAAAATATACCGTCTAAGTCTCATAAGCCGCTGAATACTCCCTCAATTATCCCCAAATGCACCACATTAGAAATACTTACCCTGAAGAGACTTTCTGCGAATTTAAAGTCATTGCCTTCACTTTCCTGATACTGATGGATAGAATCCATGATAATGTAAATACACCACAAGGCTTGACACCTTCCTCGTAAATCTCAGTTCTAGTCCTTCTCATACCTTGAAGATCCTTGATCGCTACATATAACCTTGAATCCGTCTGAACCATTCTCGAACATCATTTATTCTACGCAATTTCAATTACACTTACCAAGTAAACAGAACGACCTGACCTCGCTTGCAATCCACATACTAGGACAGTAATCCACATCTTTGAAGCAACAATCAAACTCATACACTGCACACACTACCCTTTCAAGTACAACTCAATCATTCAATAAATTCCATTATCCGTAAGGTACATTACAACCTGTATCAAAGAATTTCCCGTTACTCGAGCCATTCCCAAACTCCATCTCTGCAGGGCAATAACTGATTCACCAACATACCTCGAACCGAAACCAATACAACACATAATCATGTAATCAACTTATCAATAACGAACTCCCTCACTTGGATCAAAGCCAAGGATCAAGACAAACAATAACTCACGATGCCCACACATTATCACTGCCACCATATTGTGGTGGGATTAAACTAAGTCCTTCATACGCTCCTATGACCCAGACCATCTAACCCTTAACCCGTATGCAAATCTCGCATTCACCATTGTAATGATCATGCCAACTCCCATAAGCAAGATAAACTCAAATTACAACATACATCATCTACTGGTAGAAAACAACTTGTTACAGATAAACATAAGGGTCACACACCTCAAGACAACCCGCAGGAGATGCTCCTACCTGCTTAATGTCAAATGTTATCTCCCTATACACTTCCAAAAATCATAGCCATCACCCAATTAATATACCTTTCTACATTAGAACACAACCACTGCCTTCCTCCAAGACATCCCATTTAGCGGTATAAGAACCTGAAGCTGATGGCAATACTAACACTGGAGCCGAGGTCAAGAAAATCTTGAGCTTATGGAAGCTCTACTCACACTCGTCTGGCCACATAGATACCTTCACTGGACATCACGTGTCCCAAGAATGCTACTGAATTGAGCAAAAAATTCACACTTAGAGAACTTCGCACAAGCTTCTCCTCTCTATATCCTTGTAATACCATCATCAAATGCCGAGTATGCTATCCCTAGCTACGAGAGTACGGCCGGATGCCATCAATAAATACAATAACAAAGGAGTTATAACACAGCTGAATACACCGGCAATCAAATACATAGACGCTGCTGGGGCATTGGTCAGCTCAAAATACATTACAGGAACTTAGAACATAATAGGAAAACCCACTTCACTCCACAACTAAACTACACGAGAGGTCCTTCAATACTCATAACTCGAATCCATATTCTAACTCAATACATAAGTCAAATAATCAATGGTTCTTGCCACATCTCCCGCCAATTCATTTTGCTCACAATCAAACAACCTGAATACATATAACTATCCGATCACACTCACCATGTAGTCATCTAGTCAAAAATTTCCATCAATAAGGACACAAACGGACATATAAGTCCCTCAACACATGTGCTCACCCAAATGAAATCTCAACACTCAAGCCACAGACAAAATCCGGCCTCAAGTCCCTCTGACTGGCCCATTGTTAACATGTTAAAAATCACATCTCATCCATGGAAGTCACAAGCCGACGATGCACAACTGATACTAAGTGCTCGCATGCGCATTCGAATACATGGAAGGAATTCGAAGAGTTACGCTTTGGATAAATAAAACGGATACGCACGACAAGAATTCAAGAATGTGGAATTTTTCCTAAGGTTTCTACAGCCTCTCGAAGATAAGTATAGACGTCTCCGCACCGATCCGCACGAGTCTACTAAACCTGCTCATGACCGTTGAGTCCTATGTAACCTAGAGCTCTTATACCAACTTGTCACAACCCCAAATCCTAACAGGCCGTGATGGCGCCTATCGTGGAACTAGGCTAGCCAACCATCACATTACTACGCATTTGTCTGATTATAATAGTTCACAATTCAATAATAACAGCAACATAGCATACAAATAATTTATTTAAGTCTTAGCGCCACTAATAATAATCTAAACAAAACCTCCCAAGACTGGAGTCAATAGTCATGAGCATCTAAGAATAAATAAATCTAACTCTGCTAAACTATAATATATTTCTCTGAATCAAATGCTAAAACTAAATAAAGAAGGAAAATGGAGAAGCTGTGGACGCTGGACAACTACCTCGAAATCCCGTAAATTGCTGCTAACGAACTAAGACAGCTATTGCTGTGAACTGGTACCTGGATATGTGCATAGAGGCACAGGGAGTAATGATGAGTACGCCAACTCAGTAATGAAAATAAATCACAGTCTGAGAAATATGAAACACACAGCACAAATACACCAATTCACAAAACCAGTAAAACACCAAGTCACCAAGTAGTATTCAGCAAATACATAAGTTCAAAACCAGTTTCCAGAAATCCTTTGAAACAAGTATAATACCAGTGTATCTCAGTAAAATTCTCAGTAAAATCCCAGTAAAATCAGTTTGACAGACGAAGTAAATCATAGTTCAAAAACTCAGTAAAATAATCATAAATCTGCCCCTCGGGCCAAAATCATTTCTCGTAACAATTGCCCATCAGGAATCCTCACAATCACTCTATATCAGCCCATCAAGCATCCTCACAGTCACTCAGTATCAGCCCATCAGGCATCCTCACAATCACTCAGTATCAGCCCATCAGGCAACCTCACAACCACTCAGTAACAGCCCCGCGGGCAATAATCATCACTTAGTATCAATCATCACTCAATAGGTACCTACGCCCACTGGGGGTGTGTACAGACTCCGGAGGGGCTCCTATAGCCCAAGCGCTATAACAACATAAGGCCTGAAAGCCTCCTCACAATATAGGCCTGAAAGTACTCCCTCGTATAAGGCCTGAAAGCCTCCTCACAATATAGGCCTGAAAGCCTCCCTCATATAAGGCCTGAAAGCCTCCTCACAATATAGGCCTGAAAGCGTCACTCAGTCAGATACTCTCAATTTACCCTTAGGCCATAAACATACCGCGTTCTCGACCCAAAACAGTGTTTTATTTTTCAATAAATAGTATCAAAATACTCTGAGTGTCAAAACAATTTATCAGGGAAGCACTGAGTGAAAAATCAAAACATATCAGTGAGGAAAATATAGTAAACACAACACCCAAGGGGAAAACAGATCGGCACTACGCCCCAAACATGGCTTATAACCCAAATTATATCATAATATATAAATACTAATTAAGCATAAGCTTAGAAATCGGTTTCGCAACTCAATAGTTGCCTAAATAGGGAATATATCTCCAAAGTTTCAACCTTTTCATTTCAAAACCCGTGAAGGGTGCATAGTCTGGGGCTTCATACCCTCAGGACAGGATTTAAAGACATCACTTACCTCAAACTAGCTCGGAAACTATTTCGTAACACGCTTGCCTCTCGAATCAACTTCCGAATACTCCGAATCTACCAAGTTCAGATTTTTATCATCAAATTATGCTTAAGTAATGATTTCCAATAGAAAAATATCAAATTTAGCTCAAAAATCCGAATTCGGTCAAAACCCGACCCCCGGGCCCGCGTCCCAAACTCATAAATTCTTATACCAGAATATTCTTCGTTATGTCACGAGTCCGTACATATAAAGACTGCTAAAATCGGAGCTCGTTTGATCCTTCAAATCAATCCCTAAAGGTCTCTTAAACTCAAGCCCTAATCCCTCAATTTCACTTTGAAATCATCAATCAAATCCCAAAAACGAAGATGGATTCATGAAATATAAGTAAAAAAATGAGTAGAGAACACTTACCCCAATCCATATGGTGAAAATCGCTTCCAAAATTGCCCAAATTCGAGCTCCCCAAATCAAGATATGACCGAAAGACCAAACCCTTGTTTTGTATATTTGTTTCTCCAGCTATTCTGCCTCGATTATCGTGTCAAACAATCCCAAAACTCACGTTTTATGCTTCCAATGGATTCCTTGTGAAATTATAATCAATTTAGGCTTTTGAATCCCTCAATTTGACCTTATAATGAAGGAGATATGTAGGTTTTAAGATTTGCAAATAGTGCAGGTTTTTAATACGCCGTCAGGGGCAAATTCGTAATTAACCTGAAAAATCTGGCAACCTTGGTAAAATGGCCATAAAATCCTCATATAATGTCCAAATTCAATGATTCTTTTTTCTACGGATCCGTAATTACAATATGGATCTAATGATTCATTCAAAGTAGCAATCGTAGCTCATTTGTTCAATATGATATCATTTATGCTTGAAGAAACGACGTCGAAGCATAAGAAAAACGAGCACAACGCAGCCCAAACCTATTCGAAACTCACCCAAGCTCCTCGGGACCCCGTACGAACATACCAACAAGTCACATATGATCATTCAAACTTAGTTGCACTCTCAAAACACTAAATATAACTTCAAAACACCAAAATCACATCGGATTCAAGCCTAAGAACTTTCAATTTTCTAAAATCCACCAACGATACCGAAACTATCCAAAACAACTCCGATTGACCAGAAATTTTGCAGACACATCCAAAATGACATTACGAACCTGTTCCCACTGTCGATATTCTATTCCGACCCCGAAATCCTATTTTCCACTGCCGAACGGAAATCGCCAAAAACTATCTTTCGCCAATTCAAGCCTAATTCTACACCGGGCATCACAAAATTATTCTGAATACACTACTAGGTCCCAAATAACCTAACGAAGATATCCGAGCCATAAAATCCGCATTCCGAGGTCGTTTATCAATAAGTCAACTCTCAGTTGACTTTTCCAACTTTAAGGCTATTTTTAAAGACTAAGCGGCTAAACTACAAGCATTCCGATTTCAAGCCTACCAACTCTAACACATCAATAACAGTATAACCAACCTATGAAAAGTCAATAACATCAATTATAATGCAGGTTCGACGTAACGACTGACTGGGTCGTTATATGCAGTCACTCACCCGGACTCTGGAGGATCTTCGCGTTGCTTTAGACAAAATCCAATCTCTGGAGGAGTCAATTATACATTTGAGGGCTGCCCATGAAGCTGCTGAAGCTGAGAAGGATGGGTTAAGAGCTGAGCTTCAAATATAGGAGAGAGATTATGAAATTCTCGAAAAGGCGACATCTGTCGATGTTAGTTGGGCGTATATGAATTCTCGCCTCGATACATTGACGGAAATGAGTCGGGGAGATTTTGACCTTAACGCTGAAATTGTTAAAAACAAGAAAGCCATGAAAAAGGCTCAACAAGGTTTGAATCTTTCCCCACCTAAAGGTGAGACTCCTGCTATCTGAGCCTCTTCGTCCCAAGCTGCTCTTACTCCTTCTACTGATGAAGAAGTCAATCCCCCTCCTCAAGAAGATTAAGATGTTGATTCACCCTTTTTTTTTTTTTTATGTTTGTCTCAATTGGTGGTTACTCTCAGTCCCATCGGGGGTAAATTTGGATCTCTTTGAAGTCTCCAAATGACAACTTAGGGGCACCTCAATGTATAAAAAACTCTATACGGCTAAGTATAAGTTAATACTTAGTTTTTACTTAGCCATTTTAATATATTAATGCAAGTATGACTTTTGTTTTCTGTTGAGTTTCTGTTGAGTTTCTGTTCTACTCTTTAAGTCTTTTGCATGCTTTATTTTTTGAGGTTTTAGTTTTACCTTTGAGTTTTGCATATAGAATGTTTTAGATTACTCGTACCTTTTCGTAATAGGCACGGTGTCATATAAAATGTGTTCCTTTTTGTAGTAGGCATAATTTGTGAAAGAGGGCCCTTTCTGATCGACACGTAATGAAGGAGACGTCTCAACTTCATAAAGGTGTAATAATGCAATAGAGTGATAGGAATTTTTCACATGTTTAGGAATGTTTCTGAGGAAAGTTTTTTGTTTGAACTTTCACAACATTTACACATGTTTGATTATCGTCTAGAACTCATGTCGCAACTGTTTTCTTTTAACAGATTTGATATACACTTGTATTTCGTAACTGTTTTCCGTATGTAATAGTTTTTTCGAGTTAATACAAGAGATCAACTGTTTTTCGTTCGTAACAGTTTTTATTCAAGTTGGGGTTTTCACCTGTGACTGTTTTTGTTGACAACAATTTTCAATAAGCATGAGGGAAATGCTCTTACATCCGTAACTATTTTATTTGATAATAGTTTTTTGAACAAGTACAAGGATTTTGATCTTTCATCCGTAACTGTTTTATTTGGTAACAGTTTTCTATATGAGTACAAGATTTTGTAACTGTTTTAAGTTACAACAATTTTGAATGAGTACAATGATGATGATATTTTATCCATAACTGTTTTTGGTTGCAACAGTCTTTCTTTTGAATAAGTACAAATATGCGCATTTCTTCCTCGTAGCTAACATTTTGCCTTTTAACCTGAACATGTTCGAAGGTTTTTTGGATTAGGCTTTGTGTTTGAGTCTTTGGCTCTTTCGATTTTGCTCGTATCACTTGACTTGTTGGATAGATGGATCTTCAGGCTCGAGCTTTGACTTTTTGATGGTTTTTTTTGCTTCGTCTTTTCCTTCCATACTGTATAGTCCCCCAAGTGTTTGAGCTTTGAAGAATGAAATCACGAGCACTTGACTATTCCTTTCTTGTGGTCCTTTTCCTGAAAAGGAAAAACATACGGGACTCGAAGGTATATAGTTTTAGATGATGACTTCTTAACCCTTTAAAACGTCCATTAGAAAGTGTAACCCTAGACCGGGAATCTAGTTATTTCCCCGCGTCTTTACAGGTCTAATATCATCATCTAGTGATGGCTTAGCTTTATGCCTATCATCTAAAAAGGTTAGTAAAATTTTAAATGTTCAAAATAAAATCGAACGTGTGATACCTGACCGGGGGTAATTCTTTTCCTTAAAAGTAGTACTTCTTCAAGTGAATGGCATTCCAACTTGTTGGTAGGATTTTTCCGTACATAGCTTCTAACTCGTAGGCGCCCTTCCCAGCTATGCCTTGGATTTTGTAGGGTCATTCCTAGTTTGGATTAGCTTTCCCGCGCCTGCTTCTTTCGTTGATTGAAAGACTTTTTTGAGGATGAATTCCCCAATCTTGAAGTACCTGAGATGAGCTTTACGGTTGTAATAATGCTCTATGATTTATTTTTGAGCTGCCATCCGTATCAGTGCTGCTTCCCTCCGTGGTTCGAGCAGGTCCAGATTGGTCCTCAATTCGTCGTCGTTTTCTTCCTCCGTGACTGTTGTAAGCCTTAAGCTTGGTTCGCCAATATCTACAGGTATTAAGGCTTCTGAGCCATAGACAAGCGCGAACGGAGTTTCTCCCGTGGCTGTTTTTGAAGTTGTTCTGTATGCCTATAGTATCGCTGGTAACTCATCAGGCTACTTTCCTTTGGCTCTATCTAGCCGTTTCTTTAGATTGTTGATGATGACTTTATTCGTTGACTCAGCCTGCCTGTTAGCCACATGATGGTACGGGGTTGAAGTGATCCATTTAATTTGCCAGCTTTCGAAGAATTCTATGATTTGCGAGCCTATCAATTGTGGGTCATTATCACACACGATCTCTTTTGGTATCCCAAAGCGGCATATTATGTTTCGCCATAAGAAACTTTTAACTTCCTTTTCTCGCACATGTTTGAACGCTTCTGCCTCTACCTATTTTGTAAAATAGTCGGTTAGCACGAGCAAAACCGTACCTGTCCTTTAGCTGTGGGAAGAGGTTCCACTATGTCCATCCCCATTTCATGNAGTGATTTCCACAGTGTCCTTCGTGGACTTCTTTCATCACAAACTCCGTTTGGTTAGGTCCGAGGCATTTTGCTAGGGGCCCTCTGAACATCTTGCGATATAATGAGTTGCGAATGAGGCGGTACCGTGCAGCTTTGCGGCTAAGTGCTTGAGTTGTTTTCTTATCTTCAGGTACGGTGCCATTCGGTAAAAAATTTAGGATTTGGTTTCTCCAATCCCAGGTTAAATTGTTGAAAGTTATCTCATTTCTATCCTGGTCGATCGCTGAATGGAATAGATGAACGACAATTGCATTGTCCTTGTTTGTTACTTCCGTGACTGCTGCGAGGTTAGCTAATACATCTGCTTCTACATTTTCCTCTCTAGGTATTTGTACTACCTTCCATGTTTTGAATTGTCTCACGAGCTCTCGTGCCTTTTCCAGATATTGTAGCATCTGAGTCTCTCGAGCGATGTAAGTCCCCTGCATCTGATTTACTACCAGTTGGGAATCGCTTTTGATCACGATTTGCTCGATTGAAAGCTCTCGTGCAAGTTCTAATCCTGCAATAACAACTTCGTACTCTGCTTGATTGTTAGTTATAGGATAACATTTGATAGCCTGCTGTGTGTTTTCACCCGTGGGGTGATATTAAGACTATGCCTAAGCCGACACCTTTTATATTGGAAGAACCATCGGTAAAGAGGGTCCATAGACCCGGATTAACACCGTTGAAGAGTTGTAACTCTTTTTCCACTTCAGGGACAATGCTATTACTAAAATCAGCGACAAAATCAGCTAAGATTTGAGACTTGATTGCAGTCCTAGGCCGATATATTATTTCATTCTCACTTAATTCTATGGCCCACTTGGCTAATCTTCCTGATAGTTCTTGTTTATGCAGTATGTTTCTTAATGGATACGAGGTCACAACTGTGATTGGATGACATTGAAAGTATGGCCTTAATTTTCTAGATGCCATGATTAGAGCTAAGGCTAACTTTTCTAGATGTGGATACCTAGTTTCATCACATAGTAATGTCTTGCTTACATAATAAATAGGATATTGTTTACCTTTATTCTCCCTTACCAATACTGCACTTACAACAATTTCTGAGACAACAAGTTAGACGTATAGCCGCTCCCCCTCCTTCGGCTTTGACAACAACGAAGGTTTTGACAGATAAGCCTTTAGATCTTTGAGAGCCTGTTGACATTCTTCAGTCCATTCGAACCGATTTTGCTTTTTGAGAACTACAAAGAATTTAAAACTTTTCTCGAAAGATTTGGAAATAAATCTTCCTAAGGCTTCAATTCTTCCCGTTAGTCTTTGAACTTCTTTCTTGTTTATAAGTACATCAGGTATTTCTTCTATAGCTTTAATTTGATCAAGATTTACCTCTATTCCCCTATTTGATATAAGGAAACCCAAGAATTTACCTGATTCTACGCCAAAAGCGCATTTTTCTGGATTCAGCTTCATATTATACCTGCGTAAAATGTCAAAGGTAATAGAGAGGTGCTGGAAATGGTCTTCCGCCCGTGTTGATTTTACCAGCATGTCATCGATGTAAACTTCCATCGTTTTTCCCAGATGTTCCTGGAACATCTTGGTCACTAGCCTTTGATAGGTGGCTCCAGCGTTTTTTAAGCCAAAAGGCATGACTTTATAACAATAAGTCCCCCTGTTTGTAATAAAGGAGGTTTTTTCCTCGTCTGAGGGATCCATTTTAATCTGATTATAACCAGAATATGCATCTAGAAAGCTTAACAATTCATGACCTGCGGTGGCATCAATCATTTGATCTATATGTGGTAATGGGAATGAATCGTTGTGGCATGCTTTATTTAAGTCAGTATAATCTACGTATACTCTCCATTTTCCATTCTTTTTAGGTACTACCACAGTGTTAGCTAGCCAGTTAGGGTACGTTACCTCTTGTATTGAACCAATCTTTAAGAGTTTTTGTACCTCTTCGCCAATCACTTGGTTCTTGAATGGTCCTTGATTTCTTTTCTTATGCTTAACAGGTACCAAGGATAGATCTTCATTTAGTTTATGAGTCATAACCTCTAGCGGGATACCTGTCATATCTGAGTGGGACCACGCAAAGCAATTTGCGTTAGCCTTTAAATAATCAATTAACTTACCTCTTCGACCGGGACTCAGCCTCGTGCCTATATACACTTTCTGTTCAGGCTTTTGTTCAGACAATAGAACAACTTCGAGCTCTTCCATAGTTGTTTTGATGTTCTCGTCTTCCTCCGGTTCATGAATGACGTCCGGTCTGGAATATACATCCGTGTGGTCCAATGCCTCTTCCGTGGTGACTTGATTCACTTTCTCGTAAGTATTTTCTTTCGTACCTGTTTCAGCAGTAATACCTTCCGTACCTATTTGGGTAGTAATTTCTTCCATGCCTGTTTGGGCGGTGTCACCTGCTTGGGAGATTTCCTTATCCTTTGATTCTTTCACCTCTACTTTTTTGTTGTAGTGTACCACGGAATTTATATTTCTCGCGGTTTGCTGATCGCCTCTAATTTGCTGAATCCCCCATTCAGAGGGGAATTTAATTACCTGATGCAAGGTGGAGGGTATTGCTTTCATGTCGTGGATCCATGGCCTTCCCACGATTACGTTATAAGCCATGTCAGTATCGATGACTTGGAAGCTGGTACTTTTGATCATTCCCTCAGCATAAGTACTAAGTTCAATTTCTCCTTTTGTTATAACCGTAGAGTTATCAAACCCTGATATGGCTCGTGCCCTTGGGATTACTTGATTCCCCAATAGCATTTCTTCCACGACTCTTAGCAAAATGATATTGACTGAACTACCTGGATCAATCAACACTCTTTTTACGTTATTGTCATGAATAAGTAAGGATATTACCAGAGCATCATTGTGAGGAAACATTAGTCCGCCGATATCTGCATCATCGAAGGTTATATTGTCTACTTCCAGATTTTCACGAACCCTTTTTCCGTGTGTAATTGTAAACTTTGTGGTCGTTTTGCATACCACTCCGTTTACTTCTTCACCTCCGTGTATCACGTTGATGGTTCGTTTTGGAGATGGAGGTTTTGGGGGCTCCTGCTTGTTCTTCATGTATGCCTGTTTACCTTTTTCATTAAATAATTCTGTCAAATAGCCCTGTTTCAATAATTGTTCTACCTCACCTTGCAAAGCAATCTGCAGTTCTGTGTCCATGATCATTATGGAATCCACACCAGAGATCTGGGTTCCTCTTATTCGGGTTCGACCTCATCTCTTTGGGCCATCGAACCTTATCTCCCATATTTCTTAACACTGAAATTAGTTCGGAGGTACTTACATTAAAGGTGTGATCCCCAATTAGTGCATTACCTCTAGGTCGTTGATCTTGATCCCTTCTGGATCTAGATGAGGACGAGCCCGCATCTCTGCTTGGTGGTCCATAATCTGACCTGGTGTTTTCGAACTTGGGACGAGTTTCACGTCCCGATGGTCCCAAGTAAGGATCGTACCTGTTTTTACCCGATCTCCTGTATGATTCTGAACGTCTGGATATGGTATAGTCTTCCTCTTTCAAACGAGCAATTGTATCTTCTTCTATTCGAAGTTTAGTATTGTACCTGTTATAAACATCGTTCCACGTTGTAGCTGGGAATTCTCTCAAGCTTTCCTTGAGTCTCCTCGTGGCTTTTGAGCTTTTGTCATTTAGATTAATTGCGAATGCCATGGCTGCCCAATTACCAGGCACCCTTGGTAGTTTCATTCTTTCTCGTTGAAGCCTGTCTACAAATTCACAAAGTAGTTCCTTGCCTCCTTGTTTTATTTTAAAGACGTCCTCCATCCTTTTCTCGACTTTTTGCGCACCGGAGTGTGCCTTTATGAAAGAATCTGCAAGCTCAGCAAAAGAAATAGGGTTTTAAGGGACAAGAGAATACCAGGTTAGCGCCCCTTTGGTAAGTGTTTCTCCAAACTTTTTAACTAAGACCGACTCAATTTCTTATTTTGTTAAGTCGTTGCCCTTCACTCCGGTGGTAAAAGCAGTCACATGGTCGCGTGGGTC
Source organism: Nicotiana knightiana (assembly GCA_005239525.1). Lineage (NCBI taxonomy): Eukaryota > Viridiplantae > Streptophyta > Magnoliopsida > Solanales > Solanaceae > Nicotiana > Nicotiana knightiana. The sequence goes on along the minus strand of ML421396.1, from coordinate 19,388 downwards.
GGTTGTCCCGTCATACTTAGGTATGTCAGGCATTTTAAATTTCTTTGGAATGGGTACGGGTGCTGCGCTTGGTTTCCAAGGTTGTTGAGAATATCTATCAACGTTAATGCCTTTGATAACAGGTGGTGCTCCAGGAATTTGTTCGATTCGATCGTTTTGTTCCTTCACCTGTTTCTTCGAAGTTAGTAATAAAGTCTGTAATTCAGAGTTATTAGACATACCTGGTCTCGCTTCGAGAGATTCATTAGGAGCATCTCCCCTTCCAGAGTTTGCCAACCCAGATTGAGGATTTTCCATGGTGATGGTATTATTGGGGGGTGGTGTCAGTGGTGCAGGTAACACTGCTGGTAATCCCCTCGCAAATTTTTGCAAAGCTTGGCTCACATACTCTGCAATCATTTGCTTTACCCAATCTTGTTCCACCGTTTGATCATTATTATCGTTGTTGTTATTGGATCTTTCTGGGGATTGTTCCCTTGAACCACGTGGGGTTCCTGAAGCCGATGGAACTGGGGTTCCATTCCTTTGCTGGTTTTTGTCGTTGGAGTTCGACATAGTTCAAAGGATGTCGCTTGAAAAGAAAATAAAGATTATTAGATTCCCGGTAACGGAACCAATTTGTTTAACCAAAGAATTGTTTCTTTTCCCAAAGCTATTTTAAGAAGAACACGAGTTTCTGATAATCAAAGAATAAGATAATAATTGTAGGTAAACTCGTAAATGGAAAGCAGTAAGATGCACAAAAAGTAAGTGTATTGCAATAGTAGTTCGAATGTTTTTTTTTCTCCCTCTTTACAGGTTATATTTTTCTCCTTTATATAGGGAATTTCCTAATATAACGTCTACCCTTTTCAGTGATTGAGCATTAATGACTAATTATGACACTAATGTAACGTTACAATGAATCAACCGTAACTATTGCGTGAATGTTGTGTAACATATGGATCTCTAATTTGAAGATCTCTGAATCAGCCTTTTATTCTGCCCAAACACACTTTGAACGTGTCTCTTCATCTTCTCAATCAGGGTGAGACTTCCGTAGCTAATTAACCCATGGGTGTGATTTGCCGTGCCTCTTGCCTAATACCTCTTCATAGAGTCCCGTCCAGCTGTCATGTCTTCATTGCTCCACATAGACTACCGAGTCATCAAGATTTATTACACGTGTGAAGCTCTTTTTTACCAATACCAATAATATCCTCATGGACCTTCATGAAATGGGGTATGGACATAGTGGGACCTCTTCCCACAGCTAAAGGACATGTATGGTTTTTGCTTGTGCTAACCAACTATTTTACAAAATGGGTAGAGGCAGAAGCGATCAAACAAGTGCGAGAAAAGGAAGTTAAAAGCTTCTTATGGCGAAACATAATATGCCGCTTTGGGATACCAAAGGAGATCGTGTGTGATAATGGCCCACAATTCATAGGCTCACAAATCACAGAATTCTTCGAAAGCTGGCAAATCAAACGGATCACTTCAACGCCATACCACCCCGTGGCTAATGGTCAATCTGAGTCAAAGAATAAAGTCATCATCAACAATCTAAAGAAGTGGCTAGATAAAGCCAAAGGAAACTGGCATGATGAGTTACTAGCGGTACTATGGGCATACAGAACAACTTCAAAAACAGCCACGGGAGAAACTCCGTTCGCACTTGTCTATGGATCAGAAGACTTAATACTTATGGAGATTGGAGAACCAAGCATAAGGTTTACAACAGCCACGGAGGAAGCAAACGACGACGAATTGAGGACCAATTTGGACCTGCTCGAACCACGGATAGAAGCAACACTAATACATATGGCAGCTCAAAAACAAATCATAGAGCATTATTACAATCGTAAAGCTCATCTCAGGTACTTCAAGATTGGGAAATCCTTCCTCAAAAAAGTCTTTCAATCAACGAAAGAAGCAGGCGCAGGAAAGCTAAGTCCAAACTGGGAAGGACCCTACAAAGTCTGAGGCATAGTTGGGAAGGGCGCCTACGAGGTGGAAGCTATGGACGGCAGAATACTACCAACAAGTTGGAATGCCATCCACTTGAAGAAGTACTACTTCTAAGGAAAAGAAGTACCCTCGGTCAGGTATCACACGTTCGATTTTATTTTGAACATTTAAAATTTTACTAACCTTTTTAGATGATAGGCATAAAGTTAACCCATCACCAGATGATGATATTAGACCTGTAAAGACGCGAGGAAGTAACTGAATTCCCGGTCTAAGGTANGCTCGAGATTTCATTCTTCAAAGCACAAACACTTGGGGGACTATACAGTATGGAAGGCTAAGACGAAGCAAAGAAGACTATCAAAAAGTCAAAACTCGAGCCTAAAGATCCATCTACCCAACAAGTCAAGTGATACGAGCATAATTGAAAGAGCCGAAAACTCAAATACAAAGCCTGATCCAAAAAACCTTCGAACATGTGTTGAAAGGCAAAATATTAGCTACGAGGAAGAAATGCACATCTTTGTACTTATTCAAAAGAAAACTGTTGTAACCAAAAACAGTTATGGATAAAAGATCATCATCATTGTACTCATTAAAAAACTGTTGTAACTAAAAACAATTACAAATCTTTGTACTCACATGTAAAACTGTTATCAACTAAAACAGTTACGGATGAAAAAGTATTTCCTCGTGATCATTGAAAACTGTTACAAACGAAAAACAATTGTTTTCTTGTATTAACTCAAAAAATGGTTACATACGAAAAATAGTTACGAAATACAAGTGTACATAAAATCTGTTAAAAGAAAACAGTTGCAACATGAGTTTTAGACGATAATCGAACACATGTAAAATGTTGTGGAAGTTCAAACAAAAAAACATTCATCAGAAACATTCTTAAACATGTGAAAAATGAAAAATTCCTATCACTCTATTGCATTATTACACCATTATGAAGTTGAGACGTCTTCTTCATTAAGGTCGATCAAAAAGGGCCCTCTTTCATAAATTTTTCCTACTACAAAAAGGCATTCATTTTATATGATACCGTGCCTATTACGAAAATGTACGAGTAATCTAAAGCATTCTATATGCAAAACTCAGAGGTAAAACTAAAACTCTAAAAATAAAGCATGCAAAAGACTTAAAGAGTAGAACAGAGACTCAGTAACAAAAGTCATATTTTGCATTGATATGATAAAACGACTAAGTAGAAACTAAGTATTAAATTTATACGTAGCCGTATATATTGTATTTACATTAAGGTGCCCCTAAGTTGTCAGTTGGGGACTTTAAAAGATCCAAACTTACCCCCGATTGAGCTGGGGTAACCACCAATCAAATATAAAAAAGAAGGGGAACCAACATCTTAATTGTCTTTAGAAGGGGGATCAACTTCTTCACCGGGAGAGGAAGCAGGAGCAGCTGGAGACGAGGGGACTTGAGCAGCAGGAGCCTCACCTTCGGGTGAAGAGAGATTCTGACCTTATTGAGCTTTCTCCATGGCTTCTTTGCTTTTAGCTATTTCAGCGTTAAGGTCGAAATCCTCTTGACTCATTTCCGTCAATGTGTCAAGGTGAGAATTCATATACGACCAACTGACATCGACAGTTGCCGCCTCCTCAAGGGCTTGGTAATCATTCTCCCATATCATAATCTCAGCTCTCAACCTGTCCCTCTCAGCCTTAATAGCATCTTTGGCGACCCTTGAAGGTGCAACAGACCTCTCCAAGAATTGAATTTTGTCCAAGGCATTGCGAAGATCCTCTTAGGTCTGGATCAAAGACTGCACAAGCTCGCTTGAATACTCTTCTTTCTGCTCCAGCAAGGCTTTTAAACTCCTAGCTTCTTCTGAGGCACGGGACAACTGCTCGGCAAATGAAGACTCAAGAATGCTCTTGTATTTGTCCGCCTGATTAGAAGAATCCTTCTCCACTGCCAACTCCGCTGCCATGAATCTCATGTGTCGCTCCAAGGTACATTTTTCTTCCTCTAAGGCCTCCATGTGGAGCCTTAAGCATTCATTTTGCCTCTTCCAGTTATCAACTTCAGCACGCCACTCTTTTATTTCTTGCTCCGTGTTAGAAACCCTCTTCATAAGCTCCAGGCCTATAAGATTGATCTACAAAAAGGAAATCAGTTAAATACGACAATTACATGTACGAGCATGAAATGCAAAAGAATATGCTTTACCTTCAAAGATGTATGCATGACCTCATTTGCCTAGGTAAGAGAATTGTGGCTATCCAGTTTGGTCCTCTCTGTTGGGCCTGTCAAGGGCTTCAGCCACACCTCAGGCTGACCAGATTTCTTAAAAAGACTCTCACCAGCTAGAACCTCTATTAGAACTTGCCGCATCTCCCTGCTGGAAGACCCTACTTCTCTGACAGAAGGCACGGAAGCAGGCAGAGATGTATAAGCCACGGGCACGGAAGTCTGGGGAGCTAATAAAGCCACGGGTAAGTAGTAACGGGAGCAATAATAGCCAAACGAGTGGAGGAGGTAATAGGAGCAGATGAAGGAACTTCTCTGAAAGAAGGAGGAAGAACGTCCAAGGGAGCTTCATTAACATCAGGGCCGAAGCCTTCACGAAACAGATGATCCACAGAATCATGCGCATGAGAGAGAGAAGCATCCTCAGAGGAAGAAGGTCTAACATCAGGCATGGAAGACACTACCACGGGTGTAGACTCATCGTCTAAAATCACCCTCCTTATACGTGACCTGTGCACCAAGGTGTCCTCCTCTTCTTCTTCTTATTCTTCTAAGGTCCTAGACCCACCAACCTTCCTCTTCGAAGAAGAAGAACCAACAATAATTTCCTGGGCCTGAGCCAGGGACATTTTGGAAACAGACACATCAGACACTCCACGGATAGGAAATCCTATAAAAAATAAAGGGTTAAAATGAGAAAGAGATTTGAGCAAGGAATGAAATGAAAACAAAAGCTTCACTTACCATGAGTTTTCACTTTCCAACCGTACTTCCCGGAGAAGTAGTTCCAAGTCCTTTCTTCCAACGGAGCAATCGACAACAACTTTTCTACCCAACCACGAATACCAGAGACATTCTCAACAGTACCCATGATTGCTGAAAGAAGAAAAAAATAGCTACGGTGTTAATAAAACACTTAAAGCAAAAAGGAAGAATAACGAATGTGAGCTAAAATGTACTCACTTGCACGATTCCACTTATCGGGGAAAGGAAGATTTTCTTCACCTACTAAACCAGAAGTGGGCGCAACAACGTATCGAAGGTACCAACCTCTATCCTTATTGTCTTCAGGGGTTACCAACATTCTTTTACTCCTGGCAGCTAGAGTAAAAATCCCTTGACGAAATAAGGCAGGAGAATAAAGATGAATGAGATGATTAAAGGTAAAAGGAACCGAGGCTAAAGTAGCTAAACATCTGAGACACGCAACAACCCGCCACACAAGAGGACCAACTTGTCCTAAGCAAATTTTGAAGAAACGACAGAATTCGATGATGACTGGATCAATAAGATGTTTAAACCCTAAAGTAAAAGGGTAAGTATATACGTAAGAATAACCCGTCCTGTAAGACGTTATTCTTTGGTTCTCATTTGGAATGATGATAGGAAAATCAGGCTTCCAAGAACATTCCCTGCAAACAAGGGGAACTAAACCTTCAGTAATAAGGGTAGGGTACCTATCAGCACTATCAAGGGATAATGACTGATCAACAAGGACCTGACTATCCTTAGTGAAGGTAAACTCAGCAGGAATGATTTCATCCACTCGTGGTTTGTGTAAGGGTTCATGATGTTCTCTACCCCTAGACGAAGATCTGGACACCCTAGCTCTTGGAGAAACTAAAGACCTAGCAGAAGGAGGGGAAATAATCTGAGAAGAAGAAGAACCTCTTAAAGGAGTAGATCCTAAACTCCTCAGTCTACCACCTCTCCGGCTCCGCGTCGGAGCAGAAGAAGGGGTCAAATCATCCACATTTATCACTCCGTTAGGTTGGTTCGATGAAGACATATTTATGAAAAAAAATTTCTTTACAAATAAAGAAGATAAGTTAGAAGTGTTTCGTGAAAGTAAAGAAAAGAAAAGAGGTATTTATACTTGAAGACAACCGTCAAACATGGGAAAAAACAATGATGAGAAAGTCATAATTGAAGGTGTCACTTCGTGACTGATGCAGCTGCAAAAAGTCCTAAAAGGCGCCGAGTAACTGCAGAACCAATCCAGAGGGAACACGTGGCTTGAGCATTAGATGGAAGTGACAAGCGACGCCTATGTTCAGAGAAGGATACAATGTTTCGAGGTGATACGGCGGCAAAATATTCCCGCCATAAATGTGTATCCACTTACCAAATATTAATCAATAAATAAATGGTAAGTGGAGGACTATCTGTATTGGTAAAAAAAGAGTTTCACATGTATGATAATTCTTGATGACTCAGCCGGCTACGTGGACCAAGGAAAACATGACAGCTGGACATGATTCTATAAATAGGTGAGAGACACGACTCAATAAACCTACAGAGTAATCAGCTACGAGAAACTCAACCTGATTGAGACAAGGAAAAGACACGGTCAGAATGAATCCGGACAAAGCTACGGGCAAATTCAGAGACCCTCAATTATTGACTCACGCGTTACACAACCTTCATGCAACAATTACAGTCATTCTATGTAACGTCCCATTAATGTAATAATTGGTCATTAATGAGCGATCATTGTAAGAGGTAGACGTTGTATTAAGAAATTCCCTATATAAGGGAATACAATATAAATTGTAAGGGCATCTGAACTACGAATACAATATATTTTACTTTTTTGTGCATCACATTATTGTCTATTTAATTACTCCTTTTTATTTATTATTATTTCCTGGATTATCAGAAACCCGTGTTCATCCTAAAAATAGCTTTGGTCAAAGGATCTAATTCTTTGGTTAAACAATGTAATTTTCTTTTCATTTTGATGTAATAGTAGGAATCATGGATCAGAACCTCGACATAACTTCACTTGACTCTCCATCTAAGCAAACTATATCAGTCATTTTCCACTTGAACTACACGTGGCCTGATTCCCTTATGACCCGGGATATGTAGCCTGCCCAAAACCAAGGCTCGGTGGCAACGCCTTCTTTCACTTCTTTATCCTTTTAAATAATAGGGTGGTCAAAAATCAGCCACCTTGTCCATTTTTCTTTGCCTGAAAACTCTTCATGTTTCCAGGCAAAGAGGGGCATGATGTGAACAACTCATTTTTTACCACATCTATATTCTATATTATTTTACTATAAATATTTCCTAGGTCTAATCTTGATGTTTTAAACTTTTATCTTACTCTTAATAGATTTTATTCGGTTAAAAAAACCCCCAACATTCATAGAGTATAATTTTGTTTATATTCAATATATATATATTTACATGTACTTTAAATGATACTAAGAAAGATTCTATTGCTTACTTATATATATATATATATATATAAGTAAGCAATAGAATCTTTCTTAGTATCATTTAAAGTACATGTAAATATATATATATTGAATATAAACAAAATTATACTCTATGAATGTTGGGGGTTTTTTTAACCGAATAAAATCTATTAAGAGTAAGATAAAAGTTTAAAACATCAAGATTAGACCTAGGAAATATTTATAGTAAAATAATATAGAATATAGATGTGGTAAAAAATGAGTTGTTCACATCATGCCCCTCTTTGCCTGGAAACATGAAGAGTTTTCAGGCAAAGAAAAATGGACAAGGTGGCTGATTTTTGACCACCCTATTATTTAAAAGGATAAAGAAGTGAAAGAAGGCGTTGCCACCGAGCCTTGGTTTTGGGCAGGCTACATATCCCGGGTCATAAGGGAATCAGGCCACGTGTAGTTCAAGTGGAAAATGACTGATATAGTTTGCTTAGATGGAGAGTCAAGTGAAGTTATGTCGAGGTTCTGATCCATGATTCCTACTATTACATCAAAATGAAAAGAAAATTACATTGTTTAACCAAAGAATTAGATCCTTTGACCAAAGCTATTTTTAGGATGAACACGGGTTTCTGATAATCCAGGAAATAATAATAAATAAAAAGGAGTAATTAAATAGACAATAATGTGATGCACAAAAAAGTAAAATATATTGTATTCGTAGTTCAGATGCCCTTACAATTTATATTGTATTCCCTTATATAGGGAATTTCTTAATACAACGTCTACCTCTTACAATGATCGCTCATTAATGACCAATTATTACATTAATGGGACGTTACATAGAATNTATATATATATATATAAGTAAGCAATAGAATCTTTCTTAGTATCATTTAAAGTACATGTAAATATTTAGTTTTCCTATTTTTGAGAAATGTTGGTTAATCTTCTTATTTTTATAATATAATTTATCCTTTATAATAAAAGACCCCCCAAAAGATGAAGTTAAAGTCAAAATCTCGAAAATCTGATTTTTTTTACTTGGCTAATAATCCCACTTCCTTATTTCCTTATGTCTCTCACCCACCACTCATAATCCCATTTCGATTAATGTCACTTAAATTGGAAAAACTCTCCATCCCTAGGGGAAAAGAGAGGTGCGATAGATATATAATCATTAACTTGGTTAACCCATTATTATACAAATATAATAGTTTTAGTCGAAAGTTATACTTTTTGGTCAAACAGTATGTTGCATCGTTTGTTGAACGAAAGGAATACAACTATGAGTTTAGGTACTTCATATTATTACTCAAATATTCATTTTCAATCCTCTTGGTCAATTACTTTGGAAGAATAATTTTTATGTGACAGAAATGCGTATGGAAAGGAAGATAGTCGTGAGTTTTGACTTCATATTACTTAAAAATAACATTTCATTTGCTTCAGAATACAATTTTTATGTGACAAACAAGTATGAAATATGAATACTAATAAAAAAGGGCAGTGTTATAAAATATAGCTCAAAATAAGAATTTAGGACAAAAAAAAACAAGCTAAGAGATATAGAGAGAAACAAAGGAGAGATTCTTATTTCTTCTTTAATTGTGTTTATTTTCCTATCTATTACAAGGCCTTTATATACGCATGAAAAGTGAAGAATCATTATTGTAAAATATGTCATTGAACATGTCATTAAGCATTTGAGAGCAAAATCATGGAGGGAGATCCTGAAGGAGGTTATGGAGTTACAATCATAACTCCACAAGTATTAGAGTAGTGTGAGTTATGGAGATAATGGATAAGAGTAGACATCCACCATAATTTAAGTTTTCTTATAACACTCCCGCTTGGATGTCCATAGATGATTTGCCTCGTTAAAACCTTATTAGGAAAAAATTCTATGGGAAAAAAAATTCTAGTGAAGGAAAAAGAGTACACATGTTTAGAAATACGCCTTTTAGTTGCCTCGTTAAAAACCTTGCAAGGAAACCCAGCGGGATAAAACTGTAGCTAAGGAAAAAGAGTACAACACGTATTTGCCTCCCCCTGATGAAAACATCACTTTATTTTTCGGAAATGACGCTTTCCAATCCCGTATACCAGCTTCTCAAATGTTGGCGTTGGTAATGATCCATTGAAAATATCCACAAAAGTATCAATCAAATAAATTTGTTGAACATCTACATCACCAATATGCCGAAGATCATGTCTGAAAACAACTTTGGTGAAATGTGCTTTATTTTGTCGCCTTCAATATATTCTTCTTCCAATTGAGATAAGCAAGCAATATTGTCTTTAACATTATTGAAATCTTCTTTTTCAAAGAAAATCCACACATCTATCGTGTATTGAGGTACTTGCTTTATCAAATGCTAATATATTTCCATGACTTGAACCAATAATTGACATTCTTGTGAAAGTATATGTAGCGACCCGGCCGGTCGTTCCGAGAGTCTTAGCCCATTTCCTTCATTTATACTTCCTTAAGTGATGTTCAACTGTAATGTATGATATCAGATTGGTTGGCTTGGGTTTGGGATGTAATTTGGGAGTCTAGGATAGAGTTAAGCTTGAATTGGCAAAATTAGTAATTTGGTGATTTTCGGTCAGTAGAAGAAAATTTGATAACGGGTTCGGAATGAAAGTCCGGAAGTTGGAATAGATTCGTAGTATCATGGTTGACTTTTGTGCAACATTGGAGACTATTCAGGCAAGTTTTCTTGGTTTCGGAGTCTTGGGTGGAATTTAGGAGTTGGAGTTCTTAGGATTGAATTCGGGATTCGATTTGATGTTTGATGTTATTTTAAGTGATTTGTAGGTTTGATTAAGTTTTAATGGTGGTATGGGACGTATTGGTGTGGTTGGTTGAGCTCCTGAAGGCCTCGGGTGTGTTCCGGATGGTTAGCAGGTGAATTAACTATTGAAAATAGGGTACTAGTGTTCCAGAGGGGTGTTCTATGAAGTTTGGAACGCGGACCGTGCTGGAAATTTGCGGTCAGTAGTGGAAGTTCACGGGGTCAGTATTTTTCCGCGGTCAGCAGTGAAGGCTGACGCGGACAGCGAAAGTTTCTGCACGACCTCAGGAGTTTGGAGGATTTCGCGGCCGCAAAGTGAGGTTCGCGGAGGTGGTGGTTTTTTGCTGATAGCGGAATTTGAACTTGAGGGTGCACTATAAATACGAGATTCAGGGTTTTATTTTCATACTTTGACCTAGAGAGCTCGGGTTTTGGCGATTTTTTGAGGGATTTTAAAGAGAACCATCGGGGTAAGTGATTCTAACTATGTTTTGGCTAAAACATGATTATAACATTTAATCCATCATTTGATTAGAGAATTGGGATGCGAATTGGGGAAAAATTGTAGAAACTTCATAAATGGATATTTGAGAGTTGAACACCGGTTCGAGGTCGGATTTTGATAAATTTAGTATGGTTGGACTCGGGAGTGAATGGGTTTCTAGATCTTGTGAATTTCATCGGATTTCGAGACGTGGGCTCGGGGACCGGGTTTGGCTCATTTCGGGATTTTTTATCTAAATTGATAATTGTCATATGGGATTCATTCCCTTAGCATGCATTGATGTTAATATACTAATTTTGGATAGATTTAGAGTGTTTGGTGGCCGAGTCGAGTGGCAAAGGCATTGCGGAGTAGGGTTTTGGCTTGATTGAGGTAAGTAATGCTTCCAAACTTGTTTCAGAATTTTGTTAGAAAAGGGTTATTAATTAAATGTTTTTATGCAAAACCGGATAGTTTAGAATTTGTGTCGGCTTGCCTAGTTCCACGATAGGCGCCATCATGACCGGGTTGGTTTTGGGTCGTGACAAGTTGGTATCAGAGCCTAGGTTACATAGGTCTTACAAGTCATGAGCAGGTTTAGTAGAGTCTTGCGTATCGGTATGGAGACGTCGATACTTATCTTTGAGAGGCTGCAGAACCCTTAGAAAAAATCTCACATTCTTAAATTCTTGTCGTGCGAATCCATTACTTCTGGCGACTAAACTTATATTGTTTCATTCTCTCACAGATGGTGAGGAAACGTGCTACCAATCAGGGTGACCAGACACTAGTTGGGCCCGTGAGAGGCTGAGGCCGCGGTCGAGGCCGTGGTAGAGGGAGGGGTGCAGCCCCCGGAGCATCCAGGGCAGTACCTGGACCCTCCAATTATTCCAGATCAGGTTCCATCCACAGATATTCCAGTGGGACCGGCTCAGGCACCGGTTGTGCCTATTGTCATTCCAGGCCTTCAGGAGACCTTGTCTCAGATTTTGACCGCATGCACCAGTCTTGCTGAGGCGGTCGCTATTTCTACTACATCAACTACTTCTCAGGCCGGGGGAGGCACTCAGACTCTTGCCGCTCGTACCCCCGAGCAGGTGGTTCAGGGACTTCAGACACCGGGGGCACCTCCAGCCTAGCCGGTTGCACCTGTTCAGGATTTTGTGGTTCCTGTCATGCTGGATGACGAGAAGCGTAGGTTGGAGAGGTTTGGTAGACTTCAGCCTCCGACTTTCAGTAGTGCAGAGGGCGAGGATGCCCAGGGTATCGTAGACAAGTGTCAAATAATTCTCCGCACATCGGGTATTTTGGAGACTAGTGAGGCCTCGTTCACTACCTTCCAATTCTTAGGAGCTGCCTTTACTTGGTGGGAGGCTTTTGAGAGGCGTAGGCCTGTTGGTGCAGTGCCCCTTACCTGGCAGTAGTTCTCCGCTCTCTTTCTGGAAAAGTATGTGCCACAGTCCCACAGAGAGGAGCTGTGTAGGCAGTTCGAGCAGCTACGTCAGGATGATATGACTGTGATGCAGTATGAGATGAGATTTTTAGAGCTCGCCCTTCATGCTATTTGGTTGGTTCCTACAGATAGGGAGAGGGTGTCTAGTGCTACCTTTGAGGAGGTGGTGGACATCACCAGAGAGATTGAGTCAGTTCGTCGCTAGGAGCGAGTTGAGAGGGGGGCCAAGAGGCCTCGGGGATCTTGTAGTTATAGTGGTGCTCCTTCTGGAGGTCAGTTTCAGCACGGGAGAGGTCGTCCTTTCAGGCATGCTTAGTCATCCCGCCCAGGTCACCGGGGTGGGGGATCATCTGGTCATGGCCCTCACAGTTCTCATCAGGGTCATTCATCTCTCGGTGCCCTCCCAGCTCAGAGTTCGACTCATGCACCATCAGCTCAGGGTTCATCTATGCCTAGATCTTCTAGTGGGTATCCTAGTGCTCAGGGCTCCCTTCAATCCCCATTGCCAGTGGCCGGTAGAGGTTGTTTTGAGTGTGGAGATTTAGGACATATCAAGAGATTTTGTCCCCGCCTTACGGGAGGTTCATCCCAGCATAGGAGTCAGCATTCGGCTTCAGCACTAGTTACTTCATCACCTGCCCAGCCAACTAAGGGTAGGGGTCGAGCAGCTACGGGTCGCCCTAGAGGGGGAGGTCGATCTGGTGGTGGTCAGGCCTGTTTTTATGCACTTCCAGCCAGACCAGATGCTATGGCCTCAGATGCCGTGATCACAAGTATTGTTTCAATCTGACATCGAGATGCTTCGATTTTATTTGGTCCCGGTTCCACATATTCATATGTTTCATCATATTTTGCCCATGTTCTAGATATATGCCCCGTGAGTCTCTTGTTACATTTGTCCATGTGTCCACTCCTATGGGCGATGCTATTGTTGTGGACCGTGTGTATCGGTCATGTGTGGTATCTATTGGGGGTCTGTAGATCTGAGTGGATTTGTTATTGCTCAGTATGGTTGACTTCGACGTGATATTGGGCATGATTGGTTATCCCTATGTCATGCCGCTCTTGATTGTCACGCGAAGACCGTGACCTTAGCGATGCCAGGAATCCCGAGAGTGGAGTGGAGTGGTTCCATAGATTATGTGCCTAGTGGGGTTATTTCGTACCGTAAGGCTCAACGCATGGTTGAGAAAGGTTGCCTATCGTATTTGGCTTTTGTTAGGGATGTCAGTATAGAGGCTTCCACTATTGATTATGTTCCAGTGGTCCGTGATTTTTCAGACGTGTTTCCTACAGACCTGTCGGGCATGCCACCTAACAGGGACATTGATTATGGTATTGATTTGGTGCCAGGCACTCAGCCTATTTCTATTCCCCTGTATCGTATGGCACCGACGGAGTTGAAGGAATTGAAAGAACAACTTCAGCAACTCCTAGATAAGGGGTTTATTCGGCCTAGTATGACACCTTGGGGTGCACTGGTTCTATTTGTGAAAAAGAAATATGGTTCTATGTGTATTGACTATAGGCAGTTGAACAAGGTCACAGTCAAGAATAATTATCCTCTGCCTCGTATTGATGATTTGTTTGACCAGCTTCAGGGAGCGAGGGTGTTTTCTAAGATTGACTTGAGGTCTGGATATCATCATCTGAAGATTGAGGATTCGGATATCCCTAAGACAACTTTCAGGACCCGTTATGGCCATTATGAGTTCATGGTGATGTCTTTTGGGTTGATCAATGCCCCATCAACATTCATTCATTTGATGAACAGTGTATTCCAGCCATATTTGGACTCCTTTGTTACTGTGTTCATTGATGATATTCTGGTATACTCCCGTAGCCAGGAGGAGCATGCCCAACATTTGAGGGTGGTATTACAGAGATTGAGGGAGGATAAGCTTTATGCAAATTTCTCCAAGTGTGAGTTTTGGCTTGGCTCGGTAGCATTCTTGGGAAATATGGTGTCCGGTGAGGTATTCAGTTGGACCTGAAGAAGATAGAGGCGGTGCAGAGTTGGCCTAGACCGTCCTCAGCTACGGAGATTAGGAGCTTCCTTGGTTTGGAGGGATATTACCGTCGCTTTGTGGAGGGATTTTCATCTATTTCTTCGCCCTTGACCAAATTGACCCAAAAGTGTGCTCCTTTCAGGTGGTCAAATGAGTGTGAAGAAAGCTTTCAGAAGCTAAAAACGGCTTTGACCACAACTCCAGTGTTAGTTCTGCCATCAGCTTCGGGTTCTTATACCGTGTATTGTGATGCCTCGAGGATAGGCATTGGTTGTGTTTTGATGCAGGAGGGTAGGGTGATTGCCTATGCCTCGCGCCAGTTGAAGACCCATGAGAAGAATTATCCGTTGCACGATCTTGAATTAGCAGCCATTGTTCACGCCTTAAAGATTTGGTGTCATTATTTGTATGGGGTCCATTGTGAGATTTATACTGATCACCGGAGTCTGCAGCATCTGTTTAAGCAAAAGGATCTTAATTTGCGCCAGCAAAGATGGAGCTTCTCAAGGACTATGATATCACTATTTTATACCACCGGGGGAAGGACAATGTGGTGGCCGATGCCTTGAGTCGTCGGGTAGAGAGCTTAGGGAGTTTAGCATATCTCCCAGCAACGGAGAGACCTTTAGCATTGGATATCCAGGCCTTAGCAGGCCAGTTGGTGAGGTTGGATCTTTCGGAGCCTAGTCGGGTATTGGTTTGCGTAGCCTCCAGGTCTTCTCTTTATGACCGTATCAGGGAGCGCCAGTATGATGACCTATACTTGCTCGTTCTTCAGGACAAGGTCCGGTGAGGTGATACTAGGGATGTGACCATTGGTGATGACAGTGTGATGAGGATGCAGGGCTGGATATGTGTGCCTAATGTAGATGGGCATCGGCAGTTGATTCTTTAGGAGGCCCATAGCTCGCGGTATTCCATCTATTCGGGTGCCGCGAAGATGTACCATGATTTGAGACAGCATTATTGGTAGAGGCGGATGAAGAAAGATATTGTCGGGTTTGTGGCTCGGTGTCTCAACTGTCAGCAGGTTAAGTATGAGCCTCAGAGACCGGGTGGCTTGCTTCAGAGATTAGATATTCCAGAGTGGAAGTGGGAGCGGATCACCATGGACTTCGTAGATGGGGCCCCACGGACTCCGAGGAAGTCTGATGCTATATGGGTTATTGTAGATCGTATGACCAAATCCGCGCACTTCATTCCTGTTGGTACCACTTACACTTTAGAGCAGTTAGCTGAGATTTATATCCAAGAGATCGTACGTCTGCATGGTGTCCCGGTTTCCATCATTTCTGATAGGGGTATTCAGTTCACATTGCAGTTTTGGAGGGCGGTGCAGTGGGAGTTAGGTACTCAGGTTGAGTTGAGCACCACTTTTCACCCTAAAACGGACGGGCAGTCCGAGCATACTATTCAGATTCTGGAGGACATGTTGTGTGCCTGTGTTATTGACTTTGGGGGTTCATGGGACCAGTTTCTTCCACTCGTGGAGTTTGCATATAATAACAATTATCATTTAAGTATTCAGATGGCCCCTTACGAGGCTTTATATGGGAGGTGGTGTAGATCTCCGGTTGGTTGGTTTGAGCCAGGTAAGGATAGACTCTTGGGTACAGATTTGGTGCAGGATGCTTTAGATAAGGTAAAATTGACTCAGGAGCGGCTTCGCACGGCGCAGTCTAGGCAGAAGAGTTATGCGGACAGGAAGGCCGGGGATGTATCTTTCATGGTTGGAGAGAAGTTTTTTTTTAAAAGTATCACCCTTGAAGGGTGTTATGCGGTTTGGGAAGAGGGGAAAGTTGAGCCCCTGGTTCATCGGACCTTTTGAGGTACTTAGGAGGATTGGGGAGGTGGCATATGAGCTTGCTTCGCCACCCAGCTTTTCGAGTATGCATCCGGTCTTTCATGTTTCCATGCTTCGGAAATATATTTGGGACTCATCACAAGTTCTGTATTTCAACACGGTTCAGTTGGTGGGTGATTTTGATTACGATGTGGAGCCAGTGGCTATTTTGGATCGGCAGCTTCGGAAGTGTAACGACCCGGTCGGTCGTTATAAGAATTAACGTCCCGATCCCCTATTTACCATTTCTCCCATGTCTAATTATGTTATTGGAACCTGTCGGTGCATTGAGTGATGAAATCCGGGGTGATTTTGGATACATAGTCCATAAATGTGGATCTTAGCTTTAGAAATTTGGCTGTAGCTAGAGCTGTGGACGGATCCGGAATGGGATTTCGTCGACTCTGTTAGCTCTGTTGGGTGATTTCGGGGTTAGGAGCGTACTCGGAATGTGTTTTCGAGGTCGGTTGTGGATTTAGGCTTGAATTGGCGAAAGTTAGATTTTCGGCGAAATCGGCCGATAGGTGAGATTTTGATATCGGACTCGGAATGGATTTCCGAAAGGGACAGCAGGTCCATAATGTCATTTATGACCCGTGTGCAAATTTGAGGTCATTCGGATGAGTTTAGACGTGTTTCGACGTCGGATGTGAATTCTAGAATTTTCCTAAGTTCCTAGGCTTGAATCTATGCACAATCAATGATTTTGATGTTATGAGACGCGTTTTTAAGGCTCGACCTAGTTTGAATAAGGTATTAGGGTCGGTTGGTGGTTTTGGTTGAGGTCCTGGGGGCCTCCGGGTTGTTTCAGATGCTTAACGGGAGAATTTGGAACTTATCAAATTGCTGAACCAGACCTTCTTCTGGTGTTTTCTCATCTGCGAAGGTTTTCCCGCAGGTGCGGACATGCAGGCGCGATAGGGCTGATCACAGGTGCGATGGTGAGGGAATTGACCAGTGGTCGCAGGTGCGACCTGGGTTTCGCAGGTGCGGAACCGCAGGCGCGACCAAACGACCGCAGGTGCGGCCCCAGTAGACTTAAGTGAATTTCGCACCTGCGATGCTTTTTCCGGAGGTGCGATACCGCAGGCACGGTGATCGGGACCGTAGGTGCGAGACTGTGAACAACTAATTTTTGACCACACCCAAATTTTATACTATTTTAGTGTAAATATTTCTTTAGGACCTAATCTTAATATTTTTTTAAAAAAATATACGAAAGTACTCGCATTCTTAGAGTACAAATTTTATTTCTATTTATATATAAAAAAAACATTCACAAATATATAAGAAAAGGTATTACCCTCTGTCACACCTTTCTTTTTCA
>ML421393.1:12856-37066 GCA_005239525.1 Nicotiana knightiana | reverse complement strand
AGATTATATTTGCAGCGCCCGTTTAGTCTTTCTATAAGACATAGTTGAGCGTGATCAAGCACCCCAAGGTGAAACACTGGGTCGAATAAAACCCTTATCAATCAATTCTTGTAAGTGATCCTTCAAATCCTTCAACGCACGAGGAGCCATATGGTACGGAGGAATGGAAATGGGCTGAGTGCTCGACAACAAATCAATGCCAAAATCAATGTCTCTATCGGGCGGCATGCCCGGAAGATCAGTTGGAAATGCATCGGGATAATCCCGTACCACTGGAACTGAATCAACAGAAGGGGTATCAACATTGACATCTCTCACCTAAGCTAAATACGCGGCACACCCCTTCTCAACCATACGCCGAGCTTTAAGGAAAGAGATAACTCTACTGGGAGTGTGATTTAAGATACCACTCCACTCAACACGCGGAATACCTGGCATAGCCAGCGTCACGGTCTTGGCGTGACAATCAAGAATAGCATAATGGGAAGACAAATAGTCCATGCCCAAGATAATATCAAAATCCACCATATCGAGTAACAATAAATCCGCACTGGTCTCAAAACCACGAAGAGTAACGAAACACGACCGATAAACGCAATCCACAATAAGGGAATCCCCCACAGGAGTAGAAACATAAATAGGAGAACTCAAAGAATCTCGGGCTATGCCCAAATGCGGAGCAAAATAAGAAGACACATAAGAATACGTAGATCCTGGATCGAATAGAATCGATGCATCTCTGTGACAAACCAATTTAATACTTGTAATAACATAATCAAAGGCAACAACCTCGGTACGAGCAGGAATAACATAATATCTGGCCTGGCCTCCCTTTTGAGGGAAACCTCTACCTCCCCGACCTCCGCCCCTAGCTGGCTGGGCAGATGGGATGGCAGCTGGAGCTGTGATCATGGCCTGAGAACTCTACTGAGCATGCTGTGGATGAAAAGTCTGTGAAGATGCACCCTACCAAGTCTGGGGCAGTCCCTAACCATATGGCATGTATCTCCACACTTGAAACAAACTCTGGGAGGACGTGGTGGCTGTGACTGGCTAGGTCCAGGTCTGCCCGACTGACCTTTGAAAGCACCCCGCGCAGGAGGCGCGCTAGAAACTGGAGGTTCATAGTAAGGTACCTGAGGCCTGGGTGGAGTTGGGGTACCGCTGGCTACTGGAAGAGCTGAATGAACGGGGTGGCCCGTATAACCCCTACAATGTCGACCTACTGCTGGGCTACGGGCACCATAGTAGTGGCCCGACTCTTGAGACCTCTTGGCCTCTCTCTCCTATCGCTCCCTAGCGAGCATACCCTTGATCCTCCTAGAAATGTTCACTACTTGCTGATAAGAAATGTCCATCTCCAACTCTCGAGCCATGCTAGATCTGATGGGTGGGATAAGACCTTCAATGAACCGGCAAACCTTTTCGCGGACAGTAGCAACCAAAGTCGGTGCATGCCTATCCAATCTGGTGTAACGGATAGCATACTCTGAAACTGTCATATCACCTTGGCGCAAATGCTCAAACTCTGCGCGCCATGCGTCCCTGAGGCTCTGAGGAACAAACTCTCTCAGGAACATATCTGAGAACTGGGTCCAGGTCAGTGAAACGGCCTCGTCTGGACTATCTAACTCATAAGTAAGCCACCAATCATAGGCGGCCCCGCGAAGCTGGAAGGTAGTAAAGGAAACCTCACTAGATCCGGTTATATCCATAGTGTGAAGAATACGGTGACACTCCTCTAGAAACTCCAAGGCATCGTCTGATGCTAGTCCACTGAATACCGGAGGATCATACTTTTTGAACCTCTCAAGTGTCCGCTGAGGTTAAACAATATAATAGGAAGTTACAGTATGAAAACATGCAATAATAATGAGTACAACAGTGAAATAAGACAAGTTAAACAAGGCAATAACCCGAAAACACAAAGAGTGGAGTAAACACGTAATATGTATAGCTCAATAACAATGGTAACAATGAGGATCTCCCAGGATACCTTCCTGTAGTCCTTTTCTCAACTGTCCAGTGGATCTGCCGATATACCGTCCCATAGTCCATCATATGTGTATATCCGAAGATCTCCCGGGATACCTTCCCGTAGTCCATCATATGTGTATATACGAAGGATCCCCTAGGATACCGTCCCGTAGTCCATCATATGTGCAGGGGGATCTATCGAAAATCGAACCCGCAGTCCAAAAGTAAATATGCAGGGGGATCTATCGAGAATCTAACCCGCATTCCCAAAGTAAATATGCAGGGGGATCTATCGGGAATCTAACCCGCAGTCCCAAAGTAAATGTGTAGGGGGATCTATCAGGAATCTAACCCGCAGTTCCAAAGTAAATGTGCAGGGGGATCTATCGGGAATCTAACCCGCAGTCCCAAAGTAAACAAACAAGGGGGGAGCTACCGGAATCCCACATCCGAAGTCCCAATGTAAATACGCAGCCACAACAAGAAGATAATCAGAAATAGAGTGCAAAAATAAAAGGCAAAAAGTAGTTCTGGCGTAACATGCTTCACGTAGTACAATTAAAGCAACTTAAGAAAATGGGCAATTTAGGGCAACTAGGCATGCTTTTCTATGCTAACAAAGACTATAATTGCAAGTAGAATAAAACAGGTAAGAAAGAAACTCAGTCTAAATATTTAAAGTAAAACCGAATTTTCAACAATTAGCACAAGTACGCGCTCGTCACCTCACGTACGAGGCATTCAATTACCAAATATCACATCCTAAGGGGAAATGTCCCCCCCCCCCAAGGTTAGATAAGCCACTTACCTCGAACCGGCTCAAAATCAACTCGAAACCACACTTTTGCCACGAGTATCCGACTCCAAGTGGCCCAAATCTATTCAAAACAATTACATATCGTGAATAACATCTCAAGAAACTGATTCTACTATTTAATTCAAAGCTAAGGCGTGAAATTAGGTAAAATGAACAAAATGCCCCTCGGGCCCACGTCCCAGAATCGAGTAAAAGTTATATTTTTTGGACACCCATTCACTCATGAACTCACTCGACTAGAAACATCAAAATCCGATGCCAAAAACCCCTTAAATTCTCAGAATTTCGTTTTGGGGAAGTTCATCAAGTTCCCATGGTTTTCCTCCCATTTTTGATAATTAAGCTAAAGAAAACAACGGGGATTAATGGTCTAACAATGAATTAGGATTAGAACACGTTACCTATGATCCTTCTCTTCAAAACCCACTAAAAATCGCCAATTCCCGAGCTCACAAACGACTTTTAGACTTATGAAATAAAAGTTTGGTCGCGCCTGCGGTTCCGCACCTGCGGAACTCAGGTCGCACCTGCGACCACTGGCCAAATCCCTCGTCATCGCACCTGCAATCATCCCTACCGTGCCTGCGGGAAAACCTTCGCTGGTGCGAAACACCAGAAGAGATCTGGTTCAGCCATTTGAAAAGTCCCAAATTCTCCCGTTAAGCATCTGAAACAACCCCGAGGCCCTCAACCAAAACCACTAACCGACCCTAATACCTTATTCGAACTAGGTCGAGCTTTAAAAACACGTTTCATAACATCAAAATCATCAATTACGCATAGGTTTAAGCCTAGGAACTTAGGAAAATTCTAGAATTTACATCCGACGCCGAAACACGTCTAAACTCATCCGAATGACCTCAAATTTTGCACACACATCCCAAATGACATGACGGAACTACTGCAACCTCCGGAATTCCATTTCGACCCTCGGATCAAAAACTCACTAACGAAATGGAAACTTCAAAAATTCAAGCTTCGACATTTCAAGCCTAAATGATCTACGGACTTCCAAAATGCGTTCCGAACACGCTTCCAACCCTGAAATCACCTAATGGAGCTAACGGAATCATTGGATTTCTATTCCGAGTCCGTCTTCACATAGTTCCGACTACGGGCAACTTTCCAACACCTAAGCTCTCATTTAGGGACTAAGTGTCCCAAAACTCTCCGAAACTTAAAACCGAATGTCCCGGCAATTCAATTTAGCAGAAATAGACTTGGGGAAATAGTTAATAGGGGATAGGGGCATAAATTCTTATAACAACCAGCCGGGTCGTTACACTAATACTTTGGTAGTTCCGAAAAAGAACGGTAAATGGAGAGTTTGTGTAGATTACACTGACTTAAATAAAGCATGCCTGAAGGATTCATTCCCTTTACCGCATATAGATCAATTGATTGATTCTACCGCAGGTCACAAACTTTTAAGTTTTTTAAATGCATATTCTGGTTATAATCAAATAAGAATGGACCCCTTAGACGAAGAAAAAACTTCATTTATTACGAACAAGGGGACATATTGTTACAAAGTCATGCCTTTTGGCTTGAAAAATGTTGGAGCCACATATCAGAGGTTGGTGACCAAGATGTTCCAAGAACACTTGGGGAGGACGATGGAAGTATACATTGATGATATGTTGGTCAAATCAACACAAGCTGAAGACCATTTCAACATCTTTCAACTACATTTGAGATCCTCCGCAGCTATAATATGAAACTGAACCCAGAAAAGTGCGCTTTTGGCGTAGCTTCAGGTAAATTTTTAGGCTTTCTCGTATCTAATAGAGGAATTGAAGTAAATACTGTACATATTAAAGCAATTGAGGAAATACCTGATATACTCACAAGCAAAAAAAAGGTACAAAGATTGACAGGTAGGGTTGCAGCTCTAGGAAGATCATTTTAAGTTCTTCAGAGAAAAGCTTTAAATTCTTTTCAGTGTTAAGGAAGAAAAATCAGTTTGAATGGACTGAGGAATGTCGAAAATTACTCAAAGATTTGAAGGCATATTTATCAAATCCTCACCTAGTGGATAAACCAAGGGACAGAGAAAGACAATTTGTATATCTTGCACTTGCAGAAGTAGCTGTAAGTGCAGTTTTAGTAAGAGTGGGCAAAGGTAAACAATCTCCTATTTATTATGTTAGTAAATCTTTATTAGATACTGAAACTAGATATCCTCATATAGAGAAACTTTCTTTAGCATTAGTCATGGCAGCTAGGAAATTGAGACCATATTTTCAATGCCATCCTATCTCCATAGTAACTGCATATCCTTTAAGGAATATTTTGCATAAATAAGAATTGTCAGGCAGATTAGCCAAGTGGGCAATAGAACTAAGTGAATACGAAAAATTATTTTTCAAGTCTTGAATGACATTACAGAACTATTCCCGAACTCGAAATTCCATTTGGACCTCGATATCATCAGAACACGTTCCAAACCATAATTATAGAACTTCAAGAATCATATTTCGCTATTTGGCGCCGAAACGCTCCCGGGTCATCCAAAACCCGTTCCGAACATACGCTCAAGTAAAAAATCATCATACGAACCTATTTGAACCTTAAAATCCCTATTCCAACGTCATTTACTCAAAATGTTGACCGGAGTCAAATTCGGCCTTTTAGGCCAACCTTAGGGAACCAAGTGTTCCAATTTCAACCCAAACTCTTCAAAATCCCCAACCAACCACCCTCGTAAGTCATAAGTCAATAAAATCATGTACGTGAAGTCTTATTTAGGGGTTCGGGGTTCTAGGAAGCAAAACGACCGGTCAGGTCATTACATTCTCTACCACTTTAACAAACGTTTGTCCTTAAACGGGTCTAGAATCATACCTGGAGTGCTGGACAAGTGTGGGTATCTTCTTCGCATATCCTCCTCGGACTCCCAAGTCGCCTCCTCGACTGGTTGGCCCCTCCATTGGACCTTCACGGTGGAAACCCTCTTAGACCTCAACTGGCGCTCTTGCCTATCAACAATAGCAACTGGTTCCTCCTCGTAGCCCAACCTCTCGTCCAGCTGAAGGGTACTGAAGTCTAACACATGAGATAAGTCGGCGTGGTACCTCCAAAGCATAGATACGGGAAAAACTGGATGAATACCTGATAAGATGGGCAGTAGAGCAAGCTCATAAGCAACCTCCCAAAATTACACCTCAAATGGTCCTATAAACCTTGGGCTCAACTTGCCCTTCTTCCCGAACCTCATAATACCCTTCATCGGCAAGACTTTCAAGAGAACCTTCTCGCCGACCATGAATGATACATTACACGCCTTCTGATTCGCGTAACTCTTTTGTCTGGACTGTGTCGTGTGAAGCCTCTCCTGAATCAACTTTACCTTTTCTAAGGCATCCTTTACCAAATCGGTACCGTATAACTTAGCCTCGCCAGGCTCAAACCACCCGATGGGGGAACGACACCGCCGTCCATATAAAGACTCAAATGGAGCCATCTCAATGCTGGACTGATAGCTGTTGTTGTAAGCAAGCTCGGACAAGGGCAAGAACTGATCCCGCTGCCCTCCAAAGTCAATCACACATGCGCTGAGCATGTCATCCAATATCTGAACTGACTGCTTTGACTTCCCGTCACTCTAAGGATGAAATGATGTGCTGAGCTCTACACGGGTGCTCAACTCACACTGTACGGCTCTCCAGAAATGTGAGGTGAACTGAGGACCTCTATCTGATATGATGGACACGGGCACACCGTGCAACTGAACTATCTCCCGAATGTAGATCTGGGCCAACCTCTCTGAAGTATAAGTAGTGGCTACTGGAATGAAGTGTGACGACTTGATCAACCTCTCTACAATAACTCAAACCGCGTCAAACTTCCACGAGGTCCGCGGTAACCCAACTACGAAGTCCATAGTGATGTGCTCCCATTTCCACTCAGGTATAGGCATATCCTGTAGTAGGCCTCCTGGACTCTGGTGCTCATACTTAACCTGTTGGTAATTTAGACATCTAGCCACATACTCCACTATGTCTTTCTTCATCCGCCGCCACCAGTAGTGCTGCCTCAGGTCACGATACATCTTTGTAGCACCTGGATGAATAGAATACCGTGAACCGTGTGCCTCCTTTAGAATCCTCTCCCTCAGACCATCAACATTAGGAACACATAGTCGACCCTGAAGTCGCAGATTACCATCCTCGCCAATAGAAACCTCTTTGGCACCACCCTTTAGTACCGTCTCTCTGAGAACTGCCAAGTGCGGGTCATCAAACTGCCGAGCCTTGATCTTCCCCAATAATAAAGGCTGAGCAACAACACACGCAAGAACTCGGCTGGTCATTGAAATGTCCAGCCTCACAAGTCTGTTAGCCAAGGACTGAATGTCTAAGGCTAGCGGCCTCTCCTCCGCTGAAATGAATACCAAGCTACCCATACTCTCCGCCTTCCTGCTTAAGGCGTCTGCAACCACATTCGCCTTGTCGGGATGATAAAGAATGGTGATGTCATAATCCTTCAGTAACTCAAGCCACCTACACTGCCTCAAATTAAGATCCCTTTGCTTGAAAAAGTGTTGTAAACTGCGGTGGTCTGTATAAACCTCACAAGACACTCCATACAAGTAATGCCTCCAAATCTTAAGAGCATGAACAATCGCTGCCAACTCCAAATCGTGCACGGGGTAGTTCTTCTCATGAATCTTCAGCTGACGTGAAGCATATGCAATAACTCGTCCCTCCTGCATCAATACACATCCTAAGCCAACGCGTGAAGCGTCACAATAAACCGTATACATCCCTGAACAGGAAGACAACACTAGAACTGGTTCTATGATCAAAGTCGTCTTGAGCTTCGGACCATCGGAATGGGGCACCTTTCTGGGTCAACCTATTCAGAGGGGCTACAATGGATGAAAATCCCTCCACAAACCGACGATAATAACCTGTTAATCCCAAGAAACTCCTGATCTCGGTCGCTGAAGTATGACGTGGCCAACTCTGAACTACCTCAATCTTCTTAGGATCCACCTTGATACCCTCTCCGATACCACATGCCCCAAGAATGCCACATAATCTAATCAAAACTCACATTTGGAGAACTTAGGATAGAACTTCTGTTCCCGCAAGGTCTGCAGCACTATTCTCAAATGCTGCTCGTGCTCCCCAAGGCTACGTGAGTAGATCAAGATATCATCAATGAAGACAATGATAAAAAATCGATATAAGGCCTGAACACCCTATTCATCAAATCCATAAACGCTGCTGGAGCATTAGTCAAGCGAAAGGACATCACTAGGAACTCATAATGACCATATCTAGTATAGAAGGCAGTCTTCGGAACATCGAAGACCCGAATTCTCAGCTGATGATACCCCGACCTCAAGTCAATCTTAGAAAACACCCAACCGCTGCAACTTGTCAAACAAATCATCGATGCGCGGCAACGGGTACTTGTTTTTTATGGTAACTTTGTTCAACTGGCGGTAGTCAATACACATATGCATAGTCCTATCCTTCTTCTTCACAAATAACACTGGAGCACCCCAAGGCAATACACTCGGTCTGATAAACCCCTTAGCTAGAAAATCCTCAAGCTGTTCTTTCAATTCTTTCAATTCTTTCAGAGCCATACAGTCGATGGAATGGATATAGGGTGGGTGCCTGGAGCCAAGTCAATACAGACATCAATGTGACGCTCTGGCCGCATGCTTGGGAGTTTAGAAGGAAACACATCAGCAAAATCCCAGACTACTGGCACTGAATGAATCGTCGGAGACTCTGCGGTGGTGTCCCGCACATAAGCAAGATAAGCCAAATAAACCTTCTCGACCATACATTGAGCCTTCAGAAAAGAAATAACCCGACTAGCTACACTAACTGAGGAACCTCTCCACTCCAACCTCGGCAACTCAGGCATGGCTAAAGTAACAGTCTTGGCATGGCAATCTAGGATGGCGTGATAAGGAGATAACCAGTCCATGCCCAGGATAACCTCAAAGTCGGTCATATAAAGTAACAAGAGGTCCGCTCTGGTCTCCAACCCACATAATGTGACCACATAGGACCGATAGATACGGTTCACAACCATAGAATCGCCCACTTGAGTGGACACATAAACAGGAGTACCCAAAGACTCACGAGGAATATCTAGGAAATGAGCAAACATAGATGATACATATGAATAGGTAGATCCTGGGTCAAATATTAATGAAGCCTCCCTACCGTAGACGGAGATAATACCTGTGATAACTGCATCTGAGGACAGTGCATTTGGTCTGGCCGGAAAAGCATAGAATCTGGCTGGAACTCCAGCTGGCTGGCCTCCACTTGACTGAACAGAAGCTGACTGCACTCCCCCTGCCTGGCCTCTACCTCTGGGACGACCCCTACCAACCTGTCCTCCACCTCTAGGTGGCCGGACTGTTGGTGCTGCAATCATAGGTTGTGGACTCTATTGTACTGCCTTGCCCCGGAGCCTGGGGAAAGTCCTCTTAATGTGGTCTGGATCCCCACACTCGTAACAACCTCTTGGCACCATAGACTACTGCACTGAAGTTTGGCCCTGGTTGTCGGAATACCCACCGAAGGAACCTTGAATGCCTAGGGGACGGTATGAACTCTCTGGCATGGCACTAATATCGGCGCTGGAAGAACCCTGATGACCAAAATACTCGTCGGAGGAGCCCTGAATTGCTAGTGAGCGATAAGAACTCTCCGACATCGCACTGAAATAAGGCCTCACTAGAGCACCTCGAGGAGGTGGTGGTGCTGAATATGGGGGACTGTTGGGCTGCACCCTCCCAAAATGACCTATGCCCCTAGCCGGATCACCTCTAAAATCTCCTGAAAACCGAGCCCTCTTATCCTGCTTCCCCTACTCCCTACTCCTCAGACGATAACCCTCAATCCTGCGAGCGATCTCTACTACTAGCTGATAGGGAGTCCCCATCTCTACATCTCAGGCCATGCTTGACCTAATACTAGAGTGCAACCCTAGTACAAATCTTCGCACTCTCTCTGGGTTAGTAGGAAGTATCATAAATGCATGACGAGACAACTCAGAAAACCTCGCCTCGTAGTCGGTCACTGACATCTGACCCTGCTCAAGCTACTCAAACTGGTACCGCAGCTCTTCCCTCTCAGAGGGTGGAATATACCTGTCCAGAAAAAGCTGGGTGAACTACTCCCAAGTGATAGGGGGAGATCCCGCTGGTCTGCCAAGAATATAAGACTGCCACCACCTATAAGCCCTGCCCTCCAGCTGAAAAGTGGTGAAGTCAACCCCATGAGACTCTAGTATCCTCATGTTATGCAGTCTCTCCCTGCACCTATCGATGAAATCCTGATCATCATCATGACGCTCGCCCCCGAAGACAGGAGGGTGAAGTCTAATCCATCTGTCTAATGACTTATGCGGATCTCCGTCAGCAACTGGCCGAGACTCAGGTGCTACTGCTGCAACTGGCTGGGCCTCGCCTGCGGGTAGGGTACCCAGAGTTTGATAAACCGCAACTGCATGTCCTGGGGACTGGGCAGTAGGGGTCTGTGCTCCCTCTCCCGCCTCAGATTTGGTCGGGTCCCCTGGTAATAAACCAGCCTGGGTCATAGTCTCTAAGAACCGCATCGTACGACCCATGACCTCCTGAAAGCCTGGCGCTGTCATGAAATCCACCGGGGCAGGATTTCCTACGGGAATCTCGCCCTACTCCTCTATGATAGGATCCTCTGCTGGATCTGCGGGTGGTGCAACTGGGGAAGCTCTGGGACATCCTCGCCCCTACCTCGGGCCGGTGCCCTCCCCCGGCCTCTACCTCGGCCTCTAGCGACGGGGGCAGCGGTCCCTCCGGGGTCTAGAACGTCGGCTGTATGCGTCCTCACCATCTTGTGAGAGAATTTAAGAGTGAAATTTAGTACACCATCAGCTGCACAATAGAAGATGAATGAAGAGAAATTTCCTAACACCCTATAGCCCCCTGAAGATAAATACAGACGTCTCTGTACTGATCCGCAAGACTCTATTAGGTTCGGCCATTACTTGTGAGACCTACATGAACCTAGTGCTCTGATACTATGTTTTCATGACCCAAATTATATTCTAGGTCATGATGTCGCCCAACACCGATGCCAGGCAAGCCAACACAATTCATCTAGTGAGTCCCGTTTAATCTATAAGACCCATTTCTAACCATACCTAATTTTCCATCACTAAGCATCTGAAAATAGCAAATATCAAAGGCAAATTTAATTGAAATGATCAAAAGAAGTCGGATTTACATAATTACATCCCCAAAAAAAATAGTCTACCAATATGTGTGCCAGGAACTAGTGTCACAAGTATGTGCATCTAGTAGAATGGACAAAATATACATTTGCTCTACTTTCTGACATGGAATAGACAGAATAAGCAAAAGAAAAGACTCCAACGCGATGCTGAACGACATCAGGATAGCTCACCGTGGAATCTCTGCCTCTAGATCAGGAACGCGCTCCAGACTGATAACTAGATGCACATGCCTCAGAACCTGTCCAATTAAGTACAGAAGCGTAGCATGAGTACATAAACATTATGTACCCAGTAAGTATCCAGTCTAACCTCGAAGAAGTAGTGACGAGGGGTTAACTTGACACTTACTAGGGCCAAAAAGTATACTTAAACATGGATATCAAGGCTAAATAATAGAAAAATAATAGAAATAACAATCCTTTCCACAAATATAAACGTACATAAATTCCTGTCATTTCAGTTGACATTTTATGCTCCAAGGCATTTTAAGCAATTCAAGTCACAGTAGTGCCAAGAAAATAGCATGCGCAATTAATGTCGTGGCGTACGACCCGATCCAGCATAACAATAAAATGTGCACTGCCAGAGGGTCGAACGACGCGAACCATAGATGCATCTATTACCCTGCTTGCGAATCATACATGCGACACAGTCAAATGTAAATACACACAATCAAACAGTCAATCAAGAACTCATCGGGAAACATTTATCCAAGGAACAATCAATCTTCTTTTCACGATTAAGAAAAAATAAAGTCTAAATTATTTAGAAATTCCTTTACTAATTTGATATGATCAAAGAAATTTAAATTTGTCAATATGGTTACAAATATTCAAGTATAGCATGCTTTGGGTCCTAGACTACCCAGACTTAAGCATAATAGTAGCTACGTACGGGCCCTCGTCACCTCGTGTGTAATTATCCCCCCCACAATTAGTAGCACGTAAATAATCATTTCACTTATGGGGACATTTCCCTCTTACAAGGTTAGAAAAGAGACTTACCTTGTCGCAAGGCTTACTTCCAAACTCAAGAATGCATTCACGCCCTCAAACTGGAGCCAAACGATCCAAAACTATTCAAATAGGGTAAAAACTAGTCAATATAGGCTCAAAAGATCATACTTCCACTATCAGAGTGATTTCCCATCCCAAATCACAAGATTCCTAAAATCCACCCCTCGGCCCACGTGCTCGGATTCCGGAAATTTTTAAAGAAAATCGTTACCCATAACCTTAGGATCAAGAATATGTGATTTTTTTCTAGATTCCATAACAAATTTCGTGGTAAAACTCCATTTTTATCAAAAACCCTAGTTTTCATCTAAACTCTTGATTTTCACTAATCCTTGCATATTAATCTACCCATAATCTATGTATTTAACTCATGTTGCATCAAAGTAGGTGAAAGCCCCCTTCCAAAAGCTCTGAAAATCGCCTAAGTGTAGAAGTCGAATGAAATAAATGGCCTAAGTCCCGTTTTTTAAAATATGTGTCCAGGCCTCTGATGTCACATTTACGACATCAGGTTTGCAAATGCAAAGTCGCAAATGCGACAATATCATTGCAAATGGGAGCCTGGGCTCTCTTATGCTGGGTTCGCAAATGTGACCGCTGTCCAGCTCAGGCTTCTTTGATTTTGCAAAGCCTTCATCGCAAATGCGAGTTCGCAAATGCGAACAAATCCTAGCATTTGCGAGGCCTGCAACAGCAGCCCAGAACACCAGAAAAACTGGAGTGTTTTCACTCCTAACACACGTCCGCAACTCACCCGAGCCCTCGGGGCTCCACTCTGAATACGCGCACAAGTCCAACAACACCATACGAACTTGATCGCACAATCGGAACACCGAAATAACATCAAAAACTAAGAATCACACCCTAAAACCAATTGAATCAAACTTATGAACTTTAAGTTCTTAAATCTATTTCCAACACGCCGAAACATACTTATACTAATCCGAATGATACCAAATTTTGCGTGCAAGTCTTAAATGACATTATAGAACTATTCCCGGTCTCCGAATTCTGTTTGTACCTCCATATCATTAGAACACATTCCAAACCACAATTATAGAACTTCAAGAATCATATTTCGCTATTTAGCGTCAAAATGCTCCCGGGTCATCAAAAACCCGTTACGAACATACGCCCAAGTCTGAAATCATCATACAAATATATTGGAACCTTCAAATCCCAATACCGATGTCGTTATACTCAAAATGTTGACCAGAGTCAAAATTGGCCTTTTAAGTCAACCTTAGGGAACCAAGTGTTCCAATTTCAACCCAAACTCTTCCAAATCTTGAACCAACCACCCCCTAAAGTAATAAGTCAATAAAAGAAAGTACGGGAAGTCTTATTTAGGGGTACGGGGTTCTAGGAAGCAAAACGACCGGTCGGGTCGTTACTGGACAGAACTTTGGGTCCAAGCTTACTTGATGGGTAGTGATGTCCGATGTGATCCCTGTCATATCGAGATAGGAACAAGCAAAGCAATATATGTTATCTAAAAGGAATTGAATGAGTTTTTTCCTGAGCTCAGGAGTTAACCCCGTGCCCAAGTATACCTTTTGTTCGGGGGGGGAGGGGGGGGGGACTCGATCAATATGACTTGTTCTAGCTTTTCGGGCGTTGATTTTGTAGCGTCGGAGTCATCGAGAATTATGAAATATCGGGGAATCCAATTCTCATCATCCTCGTCTGTCCCATGATCCTCCGATTGGGTCGAGGCTGGTACCTGTGGTTGCTATTTTGCCTTCGAATCCGATTCCTTTATTGATAAGAGTGCTGAGATCGGTATCACTTCGTCAACTGCAAATCTCTCCTTGGCGGAACGTTTCTCTCCGCACACCATTTTGACTCCCTCCGGTGTCGGGAACTTCAGAACTTGGTGAAGGGTCAAGGGACTGCCCTCATATTATGGATCCAAGGCCTTCCAAGCAGGGCGTTGTACCTCATGTCACCCTCGATCACGTGGAAATTAGTTTCTTGGATGGTCTCGACCACGTTCAGTAGAAAGACAATTTTACCTTTTGTGGTTTCACTCTCCATGTTGAAATCATTAAGAACCCGGGCTGCAGGTACAATTTGATCCTGTAGGCCGAGCTGCTCCATGACCCTCGACTGGATGATGTTGGCCGAGCTACCTGGATCAATCAAAACACGTTTAACCTGAATTTTATTCATAAGAACAGATATTACCAGTGCATCATTGTGGGGTTGTGAGATCCCCTCTGCGTCCTCGTCATTTAAAGACAAGGTCCCTTCCGGTACATAATCCCGAGTTCGCTTTTCCCTCATGATCGACACCTTCGTGCGCTTGAATACGGGTCCCTATGGAATGTCGACCCCACCAACGATCATGTGAATCACGTGCTGTGGTTCTTCTTGTTCGTTCTTCATGTTTGCATCTTTGTCTCTGAAGTGGTTCTTAGATCGGTCGCTCAAGAATTCTCGGAGATGGCCCTCGTTAAAGAAATGGGCTACCTCCTCCCTCAGCTGTCTACAGTCCTCTGTTCCATGACCATGAGTACCATGGTATTTTCACATCTGATTAGGATTTCTCTGGGTTGGACGGGTCTGTAGGGGTCAGGTCCACTTGGTGTCTTTGATCCGCCTAATGTCCGATACAATAGCCGATGCATCAACGTTGAAGTTGTATTTTGATAGTCGTGGTGCTTCTGTGGGCTCGACACTTCTATCAAAACCTTATTCATGTGCTCTCGGGAGCTCTGTCCTTAATCATTTCTTTGATCATTTCGAACGGGGTTGCATCTAGGACCGCTATTTCTCCCATCTCCACCCTATGTTTGATACCGATATTTGTTCAATTGTGGTTCTTTGTCGATATCCCTTTGAATTCTGTCGACGGGCCTTTTTGGATAAATGGAATCGGAAGGAGTTCCCAACTGATCCTCCTCGACCTTGATTTTTGACTGGTATCGATTGTGCACATCGGCCCATGCCACAGCTGGATATTCGATTCAATTCTGCTATAACTGTCGTGAGGCCACCGAACTTTTTATGTTCGTCCCTTGAGTAAAAGCCTGGACGGCCCAATCATCTGAGATCGGGGGTAGGTCCATGCTTTCCATCTGGAACCGAGATACGAACTCTCTGAGCATCTCGTTGTCTTTCAGGTTCAGTTTGAAGAGGTCTGACTTCCTAGTCTCGACCATTATGGCTCCTGCGTTTGCTTTAACGAAGGAGTCCGCGAGCATGGAAAAGGAATCAATGGAGTTGGGAGGCAAATTATGATACCATATCATCTCTCCCTTTGATAAAGTTTCTCCGAACTTCTTCAGCTGAACGACCTCAATCTTATCATCCACTAAATCGTTCCCCTTTATTGCGCATGTGCAAGAAGTGACACGCTCATTGGGGTTGGTGGTTCCATTGTACTTGGGAATTTCCGGAATTCGGGATTTCTTTGGGATGGGCTTAGAGGCCGCACTTCGGGGGAAGGCTTTTGCACGAACTTCTTCGAATACAAACCCTTCAGAATCAGTTGTTCCCCTTTATTGCGCATGTGTAAGAATCAGTTGTACGTTTCTACTTTTTGGTCATTTGCTTCAATCTTCTTCTCCCCGATTCAATTCACCTCGTGAGCTACTCTAACATTTTCATAATAGCAGGTTCAGTCCCTATTTCATTCACGTTTGACCTCTCTGGTACTAGTTCATCCAT
Source organism: Nicotiana knightiana (assembly GCA_005239525.1). NCBI lineage: Eukaryota > Viridiplantae > Streptophyta > Magnoliopsida > Solanales > Solanaceae > Nicotiana > Nicotiana knightiana. The sequence continues at coordinate 21,331 of ML421393.1, read as the reverse complement.
GTGAACAACTTCTATTGATCGCTCGGGTTCGGCCTTACTCGGTGTGTGGTTCTGATTTTGGAGTTGCGCTATGACAGCTTGTTGAACCTTCAACATTTAAAATATTAATCTAAGGCTGAATCCACTGTCTTCGCCGCCCTATGCATTCTTACCGGCTGATCGAACATCTCTGAGAATGCTATTTTCGGGATCGACGCCCAGATTCGCATTCAGGGCAACATGGGAACTGATGTCGATGGGGTTTGCAGTCGGGGCGGCTATGTTGTCGTTTTCCCAAGAAAACCAAGGAAATTGTCGGCGTGTGTGGGTACTATTTGAGAGTTCAACATGCTGATCCTGAAATCAAAAACACTTACAAGGACAAGCGTAAAGCAGTATATGTAATAAGAATCATTACCAGGAAATCACTATTATCCTTAGCCCCACGGTGAGCGCCAAACTGCTTACCCTCAAAATCAGATAACAATTAAATTATAAGTAGTTTTATGGATATGTGATTTCACCTAGCACAAATTGATGAATATTATAATTAATGTTAATATTTGACTGTACAATAAAGCAAACCAGTATAAAATGCAACTTGTCCCTCGAGCTAGATTGCCCTCGAACCGGCTGAATGTGTAATTAAGAAATATGAAGTGAACTAAAGAACCTTAAGAGAGAAAAACGTATTGCATTGCTTTGATATGCGAGAATTAAATAATTAAAACCCCTTTATATAGTAGAAGAATTCTACATATGGCGCAATTCTAAATATAGAAGAAAATGTCATGATTGACTAAATAACCATTCTTGATTTGATTCGTGCTGAGATTTCCGCCACGATTCTTGCCCGGTCATCGATATCTCGACTTTCCGTTAGTAGGCTTTCTTCGGTCTCTCTCGATGTCTATCCCGTTAGGTCTCGATCTTGGCTGGTCTCGATCTCGATTGGTATTTCGAGTCCCAAGCTTGGTACCACACCTTCACATCTCGGTCTGATATAACACGGGAATGATCTTCGGCTTACTATCCTGGTCTCGATTAGTCAAACAAAATCGTGTGAGCTCGATTTTGACCGTATACAAATTTATTTGCAATATTCTTCTTTTTTTAATTGTTTTGTTTCTTCTTCTTATTTCTGTTAAAATATTTTAATGGTCGAAAGAGGGCTAGAGTAAATGGGCCTCAGTAGATCAAAGCCTAATAAGAAAACAACAGAAAGCAAAGTGAGATCTGCATGCGATATTTCGGCTGGTTCATCTTTTGTAGCCCAGCTACATTTCCGAAAAGCCCTTTAAATTACCATTTTATTCCTAACTAGTATTGGTACTCACGTAATGCATGACAAATATCAATCATGTTTATGTGATCTATCTTGTTTGAGCACATTATATCATATTGTTTGAATTAGATTCCAAGTACCTTCTTGTTATCCACTGCAACATATCTAAGAATCTTAAGAAATTAGAAAAAAATTTCCTATAGCTATCGAATAACTTTTTATTCCTTCATTTTTGTTTATTACATAATATACTTTATTAAATATTATCCCATTTGCTATATAATATTTTATTAGGTTATCACTTGACTTATTTTTTTGTAAATCATTGTAATATAATATAGATATATATTTTACTTACTCCTAAATGTTTTTCTTGAAGCATTTAATCCATTTTGTCTAAATGTATTAATATTACTTTTAAACTTACTTTATTTATTTTAAACTAATTTTAATTATAAATATCAGCACATTATCTCTATCCCTCACTTTTGTGCAATTTTTATGCGATGATTTAACTGGTTATCCTCATTTAGAGTTTCACTTATAATCTAGACAATATCAATATTCAATACAAATTACAAATTTGAATGCCTTTACGATCAAGTTAAAAAATTTACCGATATTTTAGATATTTATATTTTTGTATTCTATGTAATAAGAATTTAAATTTCCTTATTTTTCATTTGCAACATAAAATTTAAACTTGAATTTTAAATTTTCATAATTTTGTTTAATATATTCTTTTACTTGAAATAATTTCAGTATCTGATATTTTTTACTTCATCTTGTAGGAATTTAAATTTTATTGAATTTAAGTGCATAAAATTATTTGGATTATAATTTAAATTCAAAAATTAGTCTAAATAAATATTATGGCGTAATATAATTGGATTAATTATTCAAGTCCATAGATCTTGACTGGGCTAGACCATTTCATTGTGCTAAAGTGATGAGTCCACTTCTTAAGCCCAAGATATCATCTTCCTAGAGGCCCAGTTTGGTGCCATGTGTCAAATGACGTGCCACACTAAGTCAAACAGCAATGGGATCATGCTATGTGTCAAAATGACGAGGCATGCCAAGTCACATTAAAAGTCCAATGAAACCGCACCATGTATGAAAGTGACATGTTCTGGCCAATCAAACGCGACCTTGTCACACTTCAATTTGATTGGTCAGAAAGAGTTTGTTCTTATCATAACTCTTCCCACTCACAACTATAAATAGAGGTTTTCATAACTCATAAAATACACCAGAAGTTATAACAAGAAGCAAGAGAGAACTCGTGGATCAAACACTTCAAATTTCTCTAAACGTTACAAGTATTCAAGTGTTCATTAAAAGATCAAGACTAAGATTCAAGATCAAGCTGCAAGCCCTTGAATTAAAAATATGTCAAAGTGAAGATCATGCCTCAAGAATTTGGACTAAAATAAAATAAAATTCAAGATTAATCTCAAAAGTTCTTTTGTTTACTGTTGAAGAGTAGAATCAGATGATTCATAGAGATTGTAATGCTAATATTGTTTGAAATAATATACTACGATTGTTGCAATATTTTTCGGTCTTGATTTTATTTTTTCGACGCAAATTTATTGTCTGCAAATTCTGGCACGCCCAGTGGGACAATCTCTACCTCTCGTCTCAACTTTTCAATCACCAAAGTACAAGAACATCGAAATGACGTCAAAGAAAATCAACTCCGGATCAACTTCCACTAAGGCAGCTAATTCCAGGTTCTACGCTGATGTGGAAAACATTCTCGATGTTACCTTTGGAAGCTTTGGACCAGTTACAAGGAGCAAGGTAAGCTCTCTAGGACAATTAGCACTCTAAGTGTCGTCCACATCAACCCCTGTTTTCGGATCTTCATCCTCAAAAGGAGCAAGATCTTCCACAAACACACCCCAAGGAGGAAGCGATATTGCTGAAAAGATTAAGAAAATTATTGCTCTGCTTGAGCTCTTCGGATCTAAGTACTCTGCTGTGAAGTAAGATGATGATGCTTCAAGTGATGGATTCTCCCTACTTACACCGCATAGCGTGATCCATTCGAGAATCAATCTGTGTGACAATCCATGCTACTCCACATCATCTAGAACAGTCCTGCTAGCCATGGTGACAAACACTTCATCTGTGGAAGAGCAGTTGGCAAACTTGACGGAAGCAATCGCTGGCTTGACTAAGTGCATGCAAAATCAAGATGTTTGAATTGACAAGCTAACGGATAGGGTGGGAATCTTGTTGGAAGAAGAATCCACCCATGCACCTGGCAAGCTCCTTGAAGTTCCGGATATTGATTCTCCCCCAAGACGAGTAGCATCCGCTAAGGCTATCCCTGTCTCATCTGAAGGGATGATCCCCATCTATCAAATGAAGGAATTCATTGAAGGAACTATTAATAATAAGTATGAATTACATAACCAAAACGGTACACTGCAAGGATCGATATGTTGAAGATGACTACTGGCTATCTACCTCCAAAGTTTCAATAGTTGATGATAAAGGCAAACCAAAGAAACATGTGGCGCACTTCGTTGAGACATGCAACAACACTGGGACTTATGAAGATTACCTCGTCAAACAGTTTGTCTGCTTGCTAAAAGGAAATGCTTTTGATTGGTATACAGACCTGAAGGCGGGATCTATTGATAGCTGGGATCAACTAGAGCAAGAGTTCCTTAATCACTTTTATAGCACAAGGCGCACTGTGAGCATGTTGGAACTCACAAATACTCATCAACGGAAGGGTGAACCAGTTATCGACTTTATCAATCGTTGGAGGAATGCAAGCCTCAACTGTAAAGACAAGCTTAGTGAAGCTTCTAGCATAGAGATGTGCATCCGAGGCATGCATTGGGGGTTGTGCTAGATCTTGCAAGGTATCAAGCATAGCACATTTGAAGAACTTTCAACTCATGCCCATGACATGGAATTGAGCATGGCCTCCGCCGGAAATGAGAGGATTCCCATCTATGAACCTTGCAAAGGGAACGACAAGCAAGAAGTCAGGAAGTGGGGCAAGTCTGAAAGCAAAGAAGCTATGAATGTCAACACATCACCTGTGAAGTTCACAACGAAGGTGAGCAAGAAGCAGAGTATGAAATCCACATCGTTTCAAGATAAGCCAAGTGGAAAGTTGACTCTAAAAGAAATTCAAGAGAAAGGGTACCCATTTATGGATTCTGATGTGCCAGCCATTTCCGAAGAACTCCTCGAGTTAAATCTCATTGAGCTTCCGGAGATGAAGCGACCAAATAATGCCGGGAAAACTAATAACCCAAATTACTGCAAATATCATCGACTTGTGGGCCACCCTCTGGACAAGTGCTTTGTCTTCAAGGACAAAGTTATGGACTTGGCTCGTGAAAAGAAGATCATGCTTGAAGATGAGAAAGCAAGCACAAACCGAGTTTCTATCACATTTGGTTCATTCAATCCAGATGAATTATGTAGTTTTAAATAAAGTAAAGATGAAGAATTACTGGAGAACAACAAAGTTGAACACGATCAACTTGATGATGATGAAGGTTGGGCGTTGGTGACTCGTCGTAGGCGCCACAAAAGGAGCCCACGAAAAGAATCAATAGAACAACCAAAAAGGAAATAATGGTGAAAATACCAAGGAGATGGAATCTAGTTAAGCATTTGAAGAAATCAAAAGTGGAGGTGCACCATCCTCAAAAGCCACGACATCCAGTGACCTTGGAGGATTTCTTGCCATGTTGGTTCCGCATGAAGATTTTCCGTGATGGTATTGAGGCCTCTTGTTGCAATGTTGATAAAGGGGGAGGCAAGAATGATGACCTACCGCTGGAACCATCTTCAGAAAATACCATCGAGTCTATTCCTCAAGAAGTTAGCGTGTTCTAGGAAAAAGTCACGTTCACAAATGACGATCTTCTGCTAGGTGACACTCTTCATAAGCACCCATTGAATCTTGTTGGCTATATGCGTGATGAAAGGGTAAATTGAATTTTGGTTGATGGAGGATCCTCAATGAACATCTTTCCAGTTCTCATTGTGAATGAACTTGGTATTCCCATGAACGAACTTTTAGAAATTCGTATCATGATCCAAGGATTCAACCAAGGGGAGCAAAGAGCCATAGGCACGATTAGGGTGGGCAAAGAGCCATGGTTTCATGTGATCAATGTAAAGACTTCATACAACATCTTGCTTGGAAGGCCTCAGATACATGAGAATAAAGTAGTCACATCTACCTACCATCTATGTTTAAAATACTATGAGGATGAAGTCGAGAAGAAGATAGTTGCCGATGACGAGCCATTCACCGAGGTAGAGTCACACTTTGCCGATGCAATGTTCTACTTGAAGAACTGCATTGTGAAGGAGCTAAAAGATGATGATGTCATGAAAAGCAAGAATGACGAGCCCACAACTAAAAGAGCTGAGGTGACTGCTGGTTAAGCCAAAGCCGTTACTGAGGAGGTACAACCCAACACAAATAAATCTTATAGAGGGGATATTGCGTCTTATGGAAAGAAAGTAACTCATGCGCTCCAATATGTCCCTAGAATAAAGAAAGATAAAGGTGAATCATCTAATCTTGAAACTAACATGCTAAAGGAGTTAGCACTTCCGGTAAAATGAATTGAGGCAGTAAAGTTGTCCTTAAAGCCACTTGCAGGGTTTGTGGCCCAAAATTGTTTGCAGAATGTGACACTCCCTACAAAGCGAACATATGGAGGTTTTGATCATAACACTCACATGCTATTTGCAAAAGCTGGATACAATCCCAATGAGCCATCAAAGTTAGGGAAGCTCCAATCAGAAGCTGCTACGAGGCAACCACGTGAAGGTTTGGGATATAAACAACCCTTACTAGTGCACATCTCCATAAGTAGGGCAAGTAATAATTATATCACTGTAGAAGATGAATCCACTACTTCTAACAGGCCTTCTGTATTTTCATCGACTTGGAAAATCAAGTGTGAGGACTTCTGTATTTGAGAGACTGGGTCCATTAAAGAAGGGTAACATGTTCTAGAAAAATTATCAAAGTTTAAGAACACCCGTTTAATCCAGAATCCAGAAGATCTTTGAGGATTTCAAAAGTTTGGTTCCTTCTAGAATGAGGCGACAAACAAAACTTGTGGTTTCATGTAAAAAATTACTGCAGGTAAATCCATATAATGTGGTCTACACTAAGGAATGTGATGAAGATGAAGAAAGTGTGGGTTCTTCGTGTCACATTGGTGCGCTAGGAGAGAATGGTGTTTTTTTCTCAAATGGAGGATGATGAGAAATTGGAGGATGTGTCAGTTATCACATATCCTTCAACGGTGGGGACCCTTAGAATGATGAAGATGCGAAAGATTCTCCACTTGAACTTGAAGAAGGGGTGAAGAAAATAGTTGATGCCTTAAAGGAAGTTAACCTTGGCACCGATGAAGAACCAAGACCCACCTACCTAAGTGCTTTACTAGAAGATGAAGAAAGAACTTATATTGAGTTACTCAAGGAGTTCAGGGATATCTTTGCTTAGAGTTACAAAGAGATGCTTGGCTTGTACCCTAAAGTAGAAGTCCATCACTTTGCAATCAAGAATGGTGCTCGTCCTGTTAAACAAGCTCAAAGGCGCTTTAGGTCGGACTTGGTTCCCTTGATTGAAATCGAAGTTAACAAACTCATCGAAGTTGGGTTTATTCGTGAAGTTAAATACCCAACATGGGTTTCATGTATCGTCCCTGTAAGGAAGAAAAATAGCCAGATTCGAGTGTCCGTTGACTTCAGGGATCTCAACAATGCTTGTCCGAAAGATGAATTCCCGCTTCCTATTCTAGAGCTGATGATCGATGCTACTACTGGGTACGAGGCAATGTCATTTATGGATGGTTCATCGGGCTATAACCAAATTCACATGGCGTTAAAAGATGAAGAGATTAACGCATTCCGTTCCCCCAAGGGTATTTATTGCTACAAGGTAATGCCCTTTGGCTTGAAGAACGTTGGTGCTACTTACCAAAGGGCTATGCAGAATATTTTTGACGATCTTATCCACAAGAATGTCGAATGCTATGTTGACGACTTGGTGGTAAAATCAAGACATAAGAGCGACCATTTGAAAGACTTGAGAATGGTGTTTGCGTTTCTCTGTAGGTATCAAATTAGGATGAACCCATTGAAATGTGCCTTTGGAGTTACTTCGGGAAAGTTCCTTGATTTCATTGTCCAACATCGAGGGATCAAAATTGATCAAGCCAAAGTGGATGCGATTTAGAAAATGCCTGAGCGTCGGGATATTCATGAATTAAAAGTCAGCAAGGAAATCTAGCATACCGGAGAAGATTCATCTCAAACCTAGATGGGAGGTGCCAACCATTCAATTGAAAGTATTAAAACTTATTTGATGAAGCCTCTGACTTTGGAAGCCCCTATATTTGGAAAGCCGCTAATACTACATATTTGATCATAAAAAAGGTCAGTTGGAGTGTTGTTAGCCCAAGAAAATAGTGAAGGGAAAGAAAAATCTCTTTACTACTTGAGCAGGATGATGACACGAAACAAGCTGAATTATTCACCAATTGAAAATTTGCGTTTTGTTCTAGTTTTCTCAATTAAAAAGTTGAAGCACTACTTTCAATCTCATGTTGTTCGTCTTGTTTCTAAAGAAAATCCCATCAAATCCATGATATCAAAACCTGTTCATAATGATCGACTAGCGAGATGGTATCTCTAATTTCAACAATTCGAGATTTTGTACATCCCTCAAAAGGTTGTAAAAGGACAAGCATTGACAGACTTCTTGGCGGATCATCCGATATTTGATGACTGGGAGCTAACTGACGAACTACCTATAAGGACGCAATAGTCATTGAATTTCAACCTCAATGGAAGATGTACTTTGATAGTGCCACGCATAGTGGATGAACTGGTGCTGGCGTAGTATTTGTCACTTCCCAAGTGAAGTCTTGCCCAACTCTTTCACCTTGACACAACTATGTTCCAACAATTTTGCTGCGTATCAAAGATTAATACTTGGGCTTGAAATGGTTGTTGATATGAAGCAGTTGCAAGTCTTTGGTGACTCCAAGTTGGTAATCAACCAGCTTTTAGGTAGTTACGAGGCCAAGAAACCTAAACTACGCCCATATCATGATTATGCTAAAACATTAAAGGGTGGGTCGGCGACGTGACTATTCAATATGCGCAAAGGAAAGAAAATAAGAAGGCTGATGGTTTAGCCG